>JARQOC010001337.1:0-43474 GCA_033576535.1 Allobates femoralis
TTTGGGCTAATTTTTTGAGCCACCCAGGCTAACAAGCTTATCATGGTTTGGGAGACACCCTGGCTAACAAGCTTTTTATGGCCCTTAGCCCTACATTTATACCAAAAATGGGAAACAGCACCTTGGGCTAATTTTTTGAGCCACCCAGGCTAACAAGCTTATCATGGTTTGGGAGACACCCTGGCTAACAAGCTTTTTATGGCCCTTAGGCCTACATTTATACAAAAAAAATGGCAAACAGCCCCTTGGGCTAATTTTTTGAGCCACCAAGGCTAACAAGCTTATCATGGTTTGGGAGACACCCTGGCTAACAAGCTTTTTATGGCCCTTAGGCCTACATTTATACCAAAAATGGGAAACAGCCCCTTGGGCTACTTTTTTGAGCCACCCAGGCTAACAAGCTTATCATGGTTTGGGAGACACCCTGGCTAACAAGCTTTTTATGGCCCTTAGGCCTACATTTATACCAAAAATGGGAAACAGCCCCTTGGGCTAATTTTTTGAGCCACCCAGGCTAACAAGCTTATCATGGTTTGGGAGACACCCTGGCTAACAAGCTTTTTATGGCCCTTAGGCCTACATTTATACCAAAAATGGGAAACAGCCCCTTGGGCTAATTTTTTGAGCCACCCAGGCTAACAAGCTTATCATGGTTTGGGAGACACCCTGGCTAACAAGCTTTTTATGGCCCTTAGGCCTACATTTATACAAAAAATGGGAAACAGCCCCTTGGGCTAATTTTTTGAGCCACCCAGGCTAACAAGCTTATCATGGTTTGGGAGACACCCTGGCTAACAAGCTTTTTATGGCCCTTAGGCCTACATTTATACAAAAAAAATGGCAAACAGTCCCTTGGGCTAATTTTTTGAGCCACCAAGGCTAACAAGCTTATCATGGTTTGGGAGACACCCTGGCTAACAAGCTTTTTATGGCCCTTAGGCCTACATTTATACCAAAAATGGGAAACAGCCCCTTGGGCTAATTTTTTGAGCCACCCAGGCTAACAAGCTTATCATGGTTTGGGAGACACCCTGGCTAACAAGCTTTTTATGGCCCTTAGGCCTACATTTATACAAAAAAAATGGCAAACAGCCCCTTGGGCTAATTTTTTGAGCCACCAAGGCTAACAAGCTTATCATGGTTTGGGAGACACCCTGGCTAACAAGCTTTTTATGGCCCTTAGGCCTACATTTATACCAAAAATGGGAAACAGCCCCTTGGGCTAATTTTTTGAGCCACCCAGGCTAACAAGCTTATCATGGTTTGGGAGACACCCTGGCTAACAAGCTTTTTATGGCCCTTAGGCCTACATTTATACAAAAAAAATGGCAAACAGCCCCTTGGGCTAATTTTTTGAGCCACCCAGGCTAACAAGCTTATCATGGTTTGGGAGACACCCTGGCTAACAAGCTTTTTATGGCCCTTAGGCCTACATTTATACCAAAAATGGCAAACAGCCCCTTGGGCTAATTTTTTGAGCCACACAGGCTAACAAGCTTATCATGGTTTGGGAGACACCCTGGCTAACAAGCTTTTTATGGCCCTTAGGCCTACATTTATACAAAAAATGGCAAACAGCCCCTTGGGCTAATTTTTTGAGCCACACAGGCTAACAAGCTTATCATGGTTTGGGAGACACCCTGGCTAACAAGCTTTTCATGGCCCTTAGGCCTACATTTATACCAAAAATGGCAAACAGCCCCTTGGGCTAATTTTTCCAGGCACCAATCCTATGCCTGCATCGTGGGCGTTGCTTGGACTATCATCCTGCTGGAGCCTGTTGAAGGGTCCCACTGTACGCTCCATACAAAATGCGTAGACGCGATGTGTAGCATGTAGACGTCCCAGCCTCTCACATGTGTGTTCATAGTCTTGTTGCCATAGCGAGGCATAAAGTAACCCCCCAAACACAGGCACTGTTTGTCAGCAACAGTTGTATGTGGAGTCATGATTTGACACTTAGTAACCAAGGTGACTTCATGCGCCATGCGGGCCGTAAAGTACTTGCTAATGATGCTCTCTCCCCTGTCCCCCACGCCAAATGTCTCGGGGTAATCCTTGACTCCTCCCTCTCCTTCAAGCCCCACCTGTAGTCCCTAACCAAGTCCCTGTGACTCCAACTCAAAAATATTTAACCAATTCGGTCGTTCCTCAATCCTGACACTGCTGAAACACTCATAAATGCCCTCATCATCTCCCGCCTTGACTACTGCAACCTCCTTCGCATAGGTCTCCCTGCCAACTCTCTTGCACCTCTCCAATCTATACTAAACTCTGCTGCCCGACTAATCCATCTGTCCTCACGCTACTCCCCTGCCTACCCCCTCTGCCAAGCCGTTCACTGGCCCCTCCGGCCCACAGAGAGCTCACTTTAAAACACTGACCATGACATTCAAAGCCTTACACAACCTATCCCCACCATACATCTCCGACATGATCTCCCGATACCATCCCTCACGCAACCTGCGTTCATCCCAAGAACTTGTCCTACAGTCCACCCTCATCTCCTCTTCCCACAACCGCATACAGGATTTCTCCCGGTCATCCGCCATGCTATGGAACTCCCTGCCCCACCTCATCATTCAGTCGCCTACCCTCTGAACCTTAAAGATACTTCTAAAGACTCACCTCTTCCGACAGGCCTACAACCTGCCATGAGACCCCGCTACACGCCCCACGACCGACACCTTCCCCACCCTATTGTATCCCCACCCACCCCTCGTAGAATGTGAGCCCACGCGTACAGGGTCCTCTACTATTGTACCTGTATGACCTTATTGTCTATGTTTATTGTACTTGTCCTTGTCTACCTTTTCCTCATGTAAAGCGCCATGGAACCTATGGGCGCTATATAAATAAATAATTATAATAATTATGATGACTTGAAGCCCAACCACAAAAAAAACTCCACATTCATTCCTTGAAAAAAGACAGACACAAAGCTGGTTTTTAAAACTGTGTTTCAAAAACAAAATGGCAGCACTGTTTGGACATTCCCAAAAATACTACCTTTTACAATTAAGGTATTACCCAACAAATGGAGCCCTACAGGTCCTGGTAGGTGGGCTGTCCGTCTTGCAAAAGGTCAAGGGCCCCACGTATGGCCTGGCCGAACCCTTCAGGGTGGATCCTCTGAACAGGTGTAGGGAACGGTGGTAGGTCCCTGTTAGCTGGCCACTGGCAGTGAGGCAAAGCCCTGTGGGGTGGCACATGGCTGTCCTGTGTTGTGGGCCTGCCTAGCCTGTTAGAGGCCGATATTTTCCACCCATCCAAATATTGGAACACATCACCTGGGTCGTTATTGGGCTGACAGGCTTCCAGCACTATCTGTAATGCTGACCTTGCCCGCAGTAGCCTGTCAAATGGAATATTATCCATGAATGGTATAATACTGCGGGCAAAGTCAGCATTACTCTGTTGAACACTTAAATGTGCTGACCCCGGGATCGGACCATAAGCTGGGCCTGCCGCTGGTGGCGGCGGTGGTGGTGCTGGCCCTGCCGCTGGTGGTGGCGGTGGTGGTGCTGGCCCTGCCGCTGGTGGTGGCGGTGGTGGTGCTGGCCCTGCCGCTGGTGGGGGCGGTGGTGGTGCTGACCCTGCCATTGGTGGCGGTGGTGGTGGTGGCGGCGACGGCGATGGTGGTGTTGATGGCCCTGCCGCTGGTGGCGGCGGTGGTGGTGCTGGCCCGGCCGCTGGTGGCGGCGGTGGTGGTGCTGGCCCTGGCGCTGCTGGCGGCGATGCTGGTGGTGGTGGTGGCGGCGGCGACGGCGGTGGTGGTGGTGGCGCCGGCCGTGGTGGTGGTGGTCGGTTTTCTCCACGCCGCCTTCTGTTTGGCGGTGGAGGGTTAACAGCACGCCGCCCTCTGTAGTAAGCTTCTCTGTGGGTAAAGTAAAAAAAAATTTGGTGAATGCATTGCATTTGGAAACAAAAACATAGGTCAAACATTAAGTTGCACGCTTTTTAGACTCTGTGTATCTGTGTATTCTTAATCAGATATTTGTTATTATTATGAAAGAATAACCAACTGTACATAACATAAAGGAATACGTGACTTTCTTTGCTAATTCCATACTAATACATAATTTTTCACCCCCTGATTACCACCCACCCCCCCCATCCCATCTAATCTAGACGATCAATAACACCAATGGTTCACATGAAAAAAAAAAGTCCCCCTGACTTCACTTTTAACTTGACATACGTAATTCACAAAACTTTTAGCTTATATCATCTATATAAAGCAGGGAAGGGGTTGAAAGGTATACAATATATATATATATAATCTATTTATATAATCGGGAGTTTGAAATTCCGGCACTGTAGCCGAATCCCAAACTCCTTAGCGTCACTGCGAGCGGAGACGCGTATGCGCCTTCGCGAGCCGCAGACGCTTAACTCACACAGCCGCTATAGCGTTTTCTCGAGCGGCCTCGCGCCCTCCGCTCACAGCAAGACCTGCGCCCCTCACAGCGCCCCATCCGCCCCGGCATGCTGGCATTTGTACTTCCCCCGTCTGTGCACCCACAGGTCTTAGCAGATCACTGATGCTGACAGCGGGGGGGGACAACACAGACAATCAAATCAGGAGGAGGTCAGTGTCAGGAGGAGATGACAGCCGCCCGCCGGGGCCTGTGACACTGCAGAGGTCACAGCGGGGCTGTGTGTGCGGACAACGGGGAGGCCGGGGGCTACGGACGTACCGGACACGTCCTCTGCTCCTGGAGATGTGCCGCGGGTCCGCGCTCGCAGCGTATCTGACGCAGGAGCCGCGCTCACCGCGCCCACACCACGCCCTCTGCCAAACAACCCACACCTCTCACTAACCTCCTGCAGCTAACCACACCCCATGTTTACCTTTGCCATGATGTCATTTAGCTGCGGCCGCTATCTTTAATAAGGTCAGTAATGATGGCAGTAATCGGATCTCTGCTCCCTCTAGCACGCCCCAACACTGTAGCACCATCTATTAACCCTATTCTCATCACCTATATACTCTGCTACCCACTGAGCCGCCTGTATACTCTGCTACCCACAGAACCGCCTGTATACTCTGCTACCCACAGAGCCGTCTTTATACTCTGCTACCTCAGACCCGCCTGTATACTCTGCTACCCACAGACCCGCCTGTATACTCTGCTACCCACAGAGCCGTCTTTATACTCTGCTACCCACAGACCCGCCTGTATACTCTGCTACCCACAGAGACGCCTGTATACTCTGCTACCTCAGACCCGCCTGTATACTCTGCTACCCACAGACCCGCCTGTATACTCTGCTACCCACAGACCCGCCTGTATACTCTGCTACCCACAGACCCGCCTGTATACTCTGCTACCCACAGAGCCGTCTTTATACTCTGCTACCTCAGACCCGCCTGTATAGTCTGCTACCCACAGACCCGCCTGTATACTCTGCTACCCACAGAGACGCCTGTATACTCTGCTACCCACAGACCCGCCTGTATACTCTGCTACCCACAGAGACGCCTGTATACTCTGCTACCTCAGACCCGCCTGTATACTCTGCTACCCACAGAGCCGTCTTTATACTCTGCTACCTCAGACCCGCCTGTATACTCTGCTACCCACAGAGCCGTCTTTATACTCTGCTACCTCAGACCCGCCTGTATACTCTGCTACCCACAGACCCGCCTGTATACTCTGCTACCCACAGAGCCGCCTGTATACTCTGCTACCCACAGAGACGCCTGTATACTCTGCTACCCACAGACCCGCCTGTATACTCTGCTACCCACAGAGACGCCTGTATACT
The DNA here is from genome assembly GCA_033576535.1 of Allobates femoralis. Classification (NCBI taxonomy): domain Eukaryota; kingdom Metazoa; phylum Chordata; class Amphibia; order Anura; family Aromobatidae; genus Allobates; species Allobates femoralis. The sequence continues at coordinate 5,773 of JARQOC010001337.1, forward strand.
CTGCTACCTCAGACCCGCCTGTATACTCTGCTACCCACAGAGACGCCTGTATACTCTGCTACCTCAGACCCGCCTGTATACTCTGCTACCCACAGAGCCGTCTTTATACTCTGCTACCTCAGACCCGCCTGTATACTCTGCTACCCACAGAGCCGCCTGTATACTCTGCTACCCACAGAGCCACGTGTATACTCTGCTACCCACAGAGCCGAATTGGAACCTAATGTATATATTAATAAATAATACTAAATGTACACAACAGTGCTGCAGACACATACCTTGGCATACGGGCCACCGGGTGAAGGAAGGACAGCCGGTCGTAAAAGTGGTAGTGGTTCAGCAATGGAGCGGCTCCCGGTTCTCTCTCTGAGTACTGCCGGTACTGCTTCCTATGCTGGCCCGGCAGCTCCTCCACCGTTTTTTAAGATGGTCAACTGTGAAATGATTGCAAACCGGGTTTAGAGATGTGTAATATTTGAAACAACAAAAGTATGTGTACAAATCAACAATAACATTTTATTCATTTTGTGTGTGTAATGTGTATACAAGGCACAGTGACACGACAGTGTGGAACATCATCAACAGCATTACGGACATTGAGCTCACGTGGCCACAATCACAAATGAGGCAGGACACATGTCAACGCATAAAGAATGTAATAGTGCGGGCACCAGACTCTGGTCATTAGTGGTATTTATATACACCCAACCCCTTGGCCGAAAGAGCCAGGAGGATCAGACCTTAAACTAAGTGTACTGTTGTGACCCCATCCAAATATAGGCAACTATGCGGTGGAGCATGATAACACATTCAGGGTCCTGTATACCCTGCTATGGGGGCCCTGTATTCCCACTGCTGGGGGGCCTGTACACACACTGAGGGCCCTGTATACAGGGACTGACTGGCACCCTACAGTTTGGGTCGCAACCCTCCCTCACCGGCCCGACACAGGTGAGGACGGGGGTGGGGGGGGTGATGACTGGCGGCCGCCTCACAGTCACCGCAGCTCCCGCATTCTCCTATGGCTCGCTCCCAGCAGCAGCCTCGCGCTCCTCACAGCCGCTCGCTAACAGTCGCAGCCGCACGCCACTCACAGACGCTCACTCCCGGACGCAGCCGCGCGCTGATGATGTCATCGCGCGGCCAGGAGCTTCCGTTTCCGCCTGCTGCTTCAGGGACATGCGGATTATTCATGCTCCTGCAGCCGCATGACCCGTGGCACCTGGGCCAGTCCGCCCCTGCCTGTATACCACAATATGGGGGCATGTATACCCATCTGGGGGCCTGTATACTCTGCAGGGGAGGTGTATACTCTGCTGGGGGGCTGTCTACCAGTGATAGCCGCTGTATACCAGGATGGCGGTCAATATGTTTTCACAGTTTTTGGGGGCAAAAATAGGGGGGTCGGCTTATACACGGGTCGGCTTATACACGAGTATATATACAGTAAATGCAATATATAACGTGTGAACTCATTTAACTTACTTAGATTGCTCTGTTCCTCATGGTCACTCCGATGGAACGCAGGGAACATCTCTTGGGCGATCTCTCTCCAGGCTGTATTAATTTGGGTCGTATCCCCATAGTCAGGATCTGTAGGGAGCCATAGAAATGGACGAGCCTCCACAAGTGCAATAAGACGCAGTGTGTTCACCGTGCCACGGCCTGCTGCCATGATTGCAATGATGAATGGATTGCTCTGTGTGTGCGCCTGTCAGCGCGACTCGTTTCCTGTTTCCTTAAAGCATGGTGTGTGCTGGAGAATCGCTTCCCTCGCATCATCGGCTCCAAGCCTCAAAATAAGAGAAAAACCAGCGAGTTTGGACTCGCACACTTTCAGAGACACATCAGCGAGTTGTAAATGTCATTATTCGCTATTACTCGGTTCCCTATTCATTAACATTGGACTCGCTGGACTCGCAACGAGTCCCGAGTCCTTGACTCGGACTCGTTGGGGTCTTGCGATTCCGAGTCTTTTAGGACTCGCCCATCTCTAATTCTGGTATAGACAATTGGGTTACTCTTCATCGTAGTCAATTGTTTACTGGTGTCCGATACAAGTCCTTCTCTTTCAGTCCTCCTTTACATAGGCCTTCTACTTCACCTGTGTCTCTCTCCGCACTTTTTAATTGCCCTTCCTGGCCATGGTTTCGGTCTATCGAATATTCTGGTCTATCACGTATCTTGACATGTTTCTTTGGTCTACATCACAAAAAAGACAGTATAAAAAACGTCTAAAAATACACTGCTATATAGGTAAAAGTAAAAAGCAAGTGGAAAAGAGTGCCAATAGCAGAGTACTTAGTTACCGTATATACTCGTGTATAAGCCGACCCGTGTATAAGCCGACCCCCCTACTTTTGCCCCCAAAACCTGGGAAAACCTATTGACTCGTGTATAAGCCGAGGGTGGACCCCAGCACAGGTATACAGCCCCCAGCAGTGTGGTATACAGCAGCCCCAGAGGTATATACAGCAGCAGCTCCAGTAGTTAGTATACAGCAGCCCCAGAGGTATATACAGCAGCCCCAGTGGTAGTATACAGCATCCCCAGAGGTAGTATACAGCAGCCCCAGAGGTAGTATACAGCAGCCCCAGACGTAGTATACAGCCCCAGTGGTAGTATACAGCAGCAGCCCCAGTGGTATATACAGCAGCAGCTCCAGTAGTTAGTATACAGCAGCCCCAGAGGTATATACAGCAGCCCCAGTGGTAGTATACAGCATCCCCAGAGGTAGTATACAGCAGCCCCAGAGGTAGTATACAGCAGCCCCAGACGTAGTATACAGCCCCAGTGGTAGTATACAGCAGCCCCAGAGGTAGTATACAGCAGCCCCAGAGGTAGTATACAGCCCCAGTGGTAGTATACAGCAGCCCCAGAGGTATATACAGCCCCAGTGGTAGTATCCAGCAGCCCCAGAGGTATATACAGCCCCAGTGGTAGTATCCAGCAGCCCCAGAGGTATATACAGCCCCAGTGGTAGTATCCAGCAGCCCCAGAGGTATATACAGCCCCAGTGGTAGTATACAACAGCCCCAGTGGTATATACAGCCCCAGTGGTAGTATCCAGCAGCCCCACAGGTATATACAGCCCCAGTGGTAGTATACAGCAGCCCCAGAGGTATATACAGCCCCAGTGGTAGTATACAGCAGCCCCAGTGGTATATACAGCCCCAGTGGTAGTATCCAGCAGCCCCAGAGGTATATAGAGCCCCAGTGGTAGTATCCAGCAGCCCCAGTGGTATATACAGCCCCAGTGGTAGTATACAGCAGCCCCAGTGGTATATACAGCCCCAGTGGTAGTATCCAGCAGCCCCAGAGGTATATACAGCCCCAGTGGTAGTATACAGCAGCCCCAGAGGTATATACAGCCCCAGTGGTAGTATCCAGCAGCCCCAGAGGTATATACAGCCCCAGTGGTAGTATACAGCAGCCCCAGAGGTATATACAGCCCCAGTGGTAGTATACAGCAGCCCCAGTGGTATATACAGCCCCAGTGGTAGTATACAGCAGCCCCAGAGGTATATACAGCCCCAGTGGTAGTATCCAGCAGCCCCAGTGGTATATACAGCCCCAGTGGTAGTATATAGCAGCCCCAGTGGTATATACAGCCCCAGTGGTAGTATCCAGCAGCCCCAGAGATATATACAGCCCCAGTGGTAGTAAACAGGCCCCCCAGTGGTGGTATACTGGCCCCCACCAGTAACACACAGCCCCCCCTCCTTAGTATGTCCCCCCCCAGGCTGCGGCAGCTGTCAAAATAACAAACACTTTATACATCACCTTCCGGCACAGCTCCTCCGGTCCCGTCTTCTTCTTCCTTCTTGTGCCGGCTTCTGTGACCGCGCGCAGGAAATTACGTCATCTCCTGCACCCGGTCACATGACACCGGCACAAGCAGGAAGAAGAAGACGGGACCGGAGGAGCTGCGCCGGAAGGTGAGGTATAAAGTGTTTGTTATTTTGACAGCTGCCGCAGCCTGGGGGGACATGATAAGGAGGGGGGGCTGTTTATTACTGCTGGGGACCCATAATAAGGAGGGGGGGGGCTGTGTAGTGCAATATGCACGGCATCCCCCCGCCGCTGATGGACGGGGGGATGCCGTGCATATTCATTGCACTAATGAGGCGGCCCCACGTGACCGCCTGCGGTCACCGCGGCCCCCTCCTGCCTCCTCCAGCCACCGGTGCAGCCCCCTCACAGCATACCGTATGACCCGTGTATAAGCCGAGGGGGGGACTTTTCAGCCCAATTTTTGGGCTGAAAAACTCGGCTTATACACGAGCATATACGGTAATATGTTTTTTGCAAAAAATGTACGGAAGTCGTTCTACCATGCCAAGGTGACCCTTATCAGAACGGTCCCTAAAACTAACGTATTTAAAACCTGATCTAATGTGAACATACAGTACAGACCAAAGGTTTGGACACACCTTCTCATTCAAAGATTTTTCTGTATTTTCACTTCAAGTATTGTTTATTGAGTTTTCTTGATAATCAGTGTATTACAATGGGTTACAGCATTAAGTATTCATTTTAGTGTAATTAAAGTAGTATAATGTACAAAGTACACATTCTTTAACTAATAACTCTATATTGTTGATAAGTATGCTTGATATAATCATCAATAATCTTCGTTTACAGAACACAGTGAATAAGGTGATAACACAAACATTCTAACAAGAACATCTTACGGCTCATGTTACTAATAACATTCTACTAATAAGGAGTCTTTAATAGCTTTTTGTTGCTTGAGTCTTATTTTATAGCGCATATATCTAAAAAGTTCAAGGTCCCCTACTTGGTTGCTCAAATAAGTATTTAGTTTTATTTGAAAGTCTGCTACTGTCAATTCAATGTCAATAGGGTTAGGTTAAATTAAATGAAATGGTTGATGATGGAGTCTTGCCACGGATCCCATTTATGATGAAATTTTACTTGGTTGTTGTTCTTAATAGAGAAATGGTATTCCAGATTTTTGTGGAGTGATAGGGTTTCTAGAACATCTTGGATTTTTGGAGTGATGATGCTTTTCCAGTTGGAAGCTATTAGTTTGTTTGCGATTAGAATAATATGTATAACTATGGGTCTATATTGTTTTGTAATTGTGTCAATGTTTAGTAATAAGAATGTTAGTTCCGGTTTTAAAGTAATGCTCAGATGAGTGATTGAGGATATTAGTTTTTGTAGGTCTCTCCAGAATTCTCTGATTTTGGGACATGCCCAGAATATGTGTGTTATATTTCCTGTTTGTTTACAGTGTCTCCAACATTCATGTGTAAGTTCTGGGTTCATTAAGTTTAATTTATGGGGGGTGAAATACCATCGGGTAAGCAGTTTATAAAACGTCTCAATCAATGATACACAAGGTATGTATTTATAGATGGAGGCCATTACTTTTTGAAGCTTTATTTCTATTGGGGTTTCTGTGATTTTTAGTTCTTTCTTCCACGAGTCCAATTGTTTGAAAGGCTTAAAGTCTTCATCGTCATTAAATATTCTATAAATATTTTTGGTTTTCCATGTACTCTGGTTATTAATGTCCTTTAGGAGGTTAGCAATATTGCTTGGGAGGGAAAGTGGTGGGGATTGTTTCGAGAGTATTTTTTCCAGTAGTTTCCAAGTCTTTTTCTGTGTCTTTGGTAGGTTGAATTTGTTTACCAGGGTCTGGAAGGGCTTAAGGTTGTCTTTATCCATGATATCCTCTATGTTGTTGATGCCTGATGCCTTCCAGATTTTAAATTTTAGTCTAGGTGAAAATGCAGATAAGGTCTCAATCCTCATCCATTTTATTTGCTGCGAGTTGAAGTTTTTCCTAGAGGATGTCTCAAATTTTTTCCAGGTAGTTATGGAGTATTTGGTGATTTCTTCCTTTGGAAGTCGCTTTTTGGGGTTACATAAATGGGAGATCACCAAGTCTCCAACCACAGTATTTGTACAGTATGAGTCTTCTAGGCTTGCCCATGCTGGTTTGTTTTCTATAGTCCAGTACTTCTGGCTGTTCTTAATGAGGATAGCTTGGTGGTAGGCTAGTAGATTCGGTAGTCCTAAGCCCCCATTGAGCCTGTGTTTGTTGAGTATAGTTTGAGTGACTCTAGCTTTAGTTTTGCTCCATACAAATGAGTTTAGTTGAGTTTGTAGTTTTTGAAGAGTTTTCTTTTTGATTGGCAGTGGAATGGTTCTGAATATATATAGTAGTTTTGGTAGTTCTAGCATTTTGTATGCACTAATTCTGCCCATCCAAGAAAGTTCTATTTTTGATAGGTGTTGTAAGTCTTTGTCAATGACTTTGTATATTTCTGTCATGTTTTGATCCATACAATCTTTTAAATTCTTCGATAGTTTGATTCCTAAGTAAGATAACTTATCTAATGACCACTGGATGTTGAATTCAGATTCTAGTGCTTTAAGGAGTTCCTGGTCCACGTTGATATGTATTGCCTGAGTTTTATTTAGGTTGATTTTATATAGGGATGCCTTTGAGAAATGACTGAATATCTCCATGGTTCGTCTGACCGAGCTCAGTGGGTTTGTCAATGTTAAAAGTATATCGTCAGCAAAGAGCGATATCTTGTATTGTCTCTTATTAATAGGTATGCCCCTTATCTCACCATCCACCCGAATTCTTTCTGCCAGAGGCTCAATAAAAAGATCGAAGAGAGTTGGAGACAAGGGGCATCCTTGTCTTGTTCCATTTGAGAGCTCTATTTTGTTAGAGAGAAAGCCATTTGTTAACACTCTTGCTGAGGGTTTGGAATAAAAGGCACCTATAAGGTCAAGGATTTTTCCGCTGAAGCCGAATCTCTTCAGAGTTTCCATTAGGTAGTCCCACTGAACTCGGTCAAACGCTTTTTCCACGTCTATTGCTATAAAGACAACGGGTGTTTTATTATTTTCGGAGTCCTGGATTAAGTTGAGTGTTCTTCTGGTGGCGTCTTCCGCCCCTCTATTGGCTATAAATCCGACTTGATTTCTATGGATAAGTTTGGGTAATATTTTTTGAAGTCTGGTAGTCAGAGTTTTTGGCATTATTTTAATATCTGAATTCAATAATGAGATGGGTCTATAATTCCCTACTAGGTCTCTATCCCCTTTTCCTTTATATATTACAGTCATTGTGGCCTCTAGCATTTCATCGGGTAATTTTAAGCCTGTAGATATTGAATTAATGAGGGTGGTTAAGTGGGGTGACAATATTGTGCCGAATTTTTTATAATAATCGTTGGGTATACCATCTGGACCTGGGGCTTTATTAGACGCTAAAGATTTAATCGTGGCTAGTATATCGCTATTTTGATAAGGTGCATTTAAAAAATTTAAATCCTCATTTGACAGGTTTGGTAGTTCCAATCCAGGAATTCCTTAATTGATTCAGAGGATGGTTTATACTTTTCTTCGTTGTCTTTTAAGTTGTATAAATTTTGGTAGAACGTTTCAAATTGTTTTGAAATTTCCTTTGGGCTTTTATAGGTTTTATTGTCACTGTCTTTGATTTTTAGTATTTTTGTCTTTGACCTGATGATTCTAGTTCTTTTGGCTAAGAATCCAGAGGGTTTGTTCATTAGATTGTGGAAGTTGGATTTTGAGGTTAGTATGAATCTCTCATATTCATTTGATAAGATCGATTTGAGTTCAAGTCTTAATTTTAGTATTTCTTTATGGGTGTTGGATGAAGGTTTAGATGCTTGATTATTTTCTAGTGCTTTTATTTTAGTTGAAACGTCTTCTATTTTTTTTTGTTTTAGTTTGTTATTTCTGGCATTTAATTGTATCATAACTCCTCTAATGACTGCCTTATGTGCTTGCCATAGGGTCGTAATGGAGACATCCTCCGTATTATTATTTTGAAAGTAATGGTTTAACTCTTCTTGAATTTTTTGGCTGTAAGTTGGATGGGCAAATAGGTAAGAGTTTGCTCTCCAAATTTTATTCGGGTAGAGGGTATTGGTTATGTCGAATGTAATAGGGGAGTGGTCTGACCAAATTCTGGGGTGTAAGTTATTTCTTTAATTTTTTCTGATGTTTTAATGTCCGATAGGACCAAGTCAATTCTGGAAAATGATCTATGTGGGTCTGAGTAGTGGGAAAATTCAACAGATGTTGTATTTAGGCATCTAAAGACGTCATATAATTCTTCGCGGTTCATCCATGGGTCTAGGGTGACACTAAGTGCTCTCCTCTTATTTGTAGTGTCTAGCATTGGATTAGGGATGGCGTTGAAATCTCCGAATATCAGAGGGAACCTATCTGATGGGATCTAATTAGGGTTAATAATTTTTTCAGGAAAGTAATTTGGCCCTTATTGGGGGCGTAGATATTAGCTAGGATGTACAATGTATTGTTCAATTTGCATACAACTATTACGTATCTGCCCTCAGGATCGCTTATCACTTTAATTCCTCATAAGTAATTGACTCTTTGATGATAAGTGCTACTCCCGATTTTTTTTGTTTATTTGAAGCTAGGATAATTTTTGGGAATGCTCTGTGGTTAAATTTTGGAGTTTGTTCTTTGGCAAATTTAGTTTCCTGTAATCCTATGACTTCCGCTTTAAATTTTAAGATGTCTTTCCATATGAGATACCTTTTTTGTGGTGAATTAAGCCCATGGACATTGATAGACATAAATTTTATCGTTATGGTAGTGATTTAATGCTTTCATTCTGGCTTGTAAACTGGGTTAAGTCGGGACCTTTAAAGATTTTTTTTGTCAGTGATATTTTCTAGAGTGTCAGTAGTTGAGCCGTTTGAACTAAAACTAACTGGTCTAACTGTAATAAACAGAAACATAAATACAGGAAAAAAAGAAATTGTGGTATTTCACAGTTGGAGATATATTGCAGTGAATGTCCCTTTTTGGGGCTAGTGTTTTTAGCCTACTGTGGTGCTCTCAGCTCTAATGTGGGACAGGAGCCGGAGTTTCCCAGGTATTCTCTAGTGTTTTCATCTTTTTTTTCCCTCCTTGGATGGGTTGTTGGAAATTTTCAGGTCTTTGAGTATTTTCAGCCCTTCCTCTGCATGCTCTATAGTTATGTTTTTTTCTTTGAAGGTGAAAGTTAGATTGTTGCTTGGATGGGCCCACCTGTACAAGATCTCGTTCTTTCTCAACATTTCTGTGACAGGTTTAAGGTCTTTCCTCTTCTTTAATGTCTCTTTGGAGAGGTCTATGTATACTTTTAGATTATCATAGGGAGCTGGTAGTGCTTTGTGCTTTCGTATGAATTCCATGACTTTATCTTTGGTTCGAAAGGTTGTGAATTTTGCGATCACGTCTCTCGGGATTTCGTCCGCTAAGAAGGTTGGTTTCGGGAGCCTGTGAACTCGTTCAAATGAGTATTTCGAAATCTGGTAGGTTTGGTAGCGTTTTTTTTTACTATTTTCGTAACATGAGCTAATAGATCTGTATCTTTAACCTTTTCCGGTATTCCTCGGAATTTTAAATTGCTTCTTCTGTCTCTATCTTCACTGTCAGCCAGCTTGTTTCTAAGGTATTTCACCTCTTCTTTTAGCTTATCTTGTTCTTTCTTAATGTTTTCCGTGTCTTTTGATAGGTCTTCCACTTTTCTTTCAGTTCTCTCGGATCTTGAAGCTATCATTGCCATGGAATTTTTCATGTCTTCTAAATCAACCTTGAGCGATTTGTTGTAAGCTTTGAAGAGGTTATGGAAGAAATCCTTGTCCATTGGTTGACCTACGTCATGGTTGACTAAGAATTCTTCTTCCCCTGAGTCTCCTCTTGCTCCTTTTTTAACTGGGCTTGATGATGAAATACTGCCCTCTGATTCCGAGTCATCGGAGTTCCGCGTCAGGCAGATCTACGGCGCTTCCCATCTCTTTTCTTTTCTTATCTTGGACAATTGTGTCTTCTGGTGGCAGGATGAGGTCGTATGTCAACATGTTTTTGGTGTTTCTCTCAGTGTTTGGCTTAGGTATAGTTGCGTGGACTTGTTGTGATGGGGCGGTTAGGTCCATACTCTCTTCTTTTGAGGTGTCACTAATTTCTGTCTTATTGTTTGTAGAATTTCTGTTTTTTGTAGGCATTTTACAATGTTAGGTTGTTATAGACTATCTATGGTGTTGTAAAGGCTTAGAGGATTATTTCCTGGCTCTTTTATTATTTGTCTAGAGGGAGATTTACGCTTCGCTTCTCAGAGTGTTATATAACTCCTCTATGTATCTCTTTTAGTTTAAATTGAGTAACAGGCAGTTTACAGCAAGTACTGATAGTTTATTTAGTATTGTGGGCTCAAATGTGTGAAGTCATCTAAAACGGAATGATTTACCTGCTGCTCAATTTGTGTATATGAATGGGTCCACAACAGTGAGTGTGTGGATTAATTATATTACTAGAAGGAAGAACTGTTACCTTGATCAAAATAAGGCTGGTATGTTATTTTGGCTTCTTTCTCAGGTAGGATGAAAATATATTATGGGTGGTAGGTGGTTCGGACACTCTTTTATACTGATGTCAGTTATGCAGTACCAAGCACAAACACAGTATATCTGATGATTCTGCAGATTCCTCCGCTTCCCGGGTCTTAGCTGAGTGGGTGTACGGTGGTCGCTTCTTCTTGTTAGCAGGAAAGGTGATATGACATCTTAAGAAAGAGAGTCCAGTCACTTAGAGCGTGATCTATAGTCCTTGTGCAGGGGTCTCAAAGAGCAATGGGTATACAGCTATGTAGCTGCAGTTCTGAGATGATTAGGATTCCTTTGGATATGTTGTGATTACTGAGTGCCTGAGGTAAACAGTGCTGGCTGGTAGCTTTCCACTCATAAAGCTATGTGGAGCCACAATAAGAGATTTGGGAGGCTATGAGGTTCTCTAGTCTCCAGGGTGCAGGCTCCTCTGCTTATGTGTCACTGGCAGAAGTCTCTGGTCCAGGATCTGAGCAGGATGCAGGTGAGGAGCTGGTGATCAGTGCCCTGTAATTCTCACTTTCTTCTAGGAAGCAGAGGGCGTTCCCTGCTCCCACAGCCTGTCTGTGAGTGACACTTCTGAGCAGCCTCCAGCACTGAATGTCAGAACGGCCGGGACTTGCTCTATGTGCTTAGATCAATCCGCCTCTGAAGTGTTTGTGTAAATAGCAATGAGGAGATAAGATAATCCCATCACCAGTGAATGCCTTTAGCAGGTAAATAGGATTTAGCAACAATAAATTCCCTCTTGCTAGCGGTGGCTCCTTGGGTACAGTTCAAACACATAGGTTATTTGTGTTTCAGTCATTTGGGTAGGATGTGGCAGGAGAATATAAATCCAGATGTATAGGAATAGAGCTCACCTGATGTTATGAAGGTTGTGAGACTCTCTTTTCATTTGTCCATTTCTTCATAGATCCTTACAAGGCTTGGAATCCCGATAATAGCAGGGGGGGAGGAGACCCAGTCAGCAATGGCTCCTCAGGACTGCACTATGGTCTAAGGCCTCCTGCCAATCCAGAGGAATCCTCCTCTGGTGGTGCCTCAAAGGGGGTTCAAAATGTTCCTTGGGCACTCCTCAACTCCGTCCTGTCGCTTTAGTAGGGATATGAACCTTTAAAAAGGCTAAAATCCCTGTCGCTTGATGTAAGGCTCAGGAGCACCAAGTTCCTCTGTCTTTACATGAGGTAGCAGGCCACGCCTCTCCCTGAGTTTTCTGTATTTTCATGACTATGAAAATAGTAGATTCACACTGAAGGCATCAAAACTATGAATTAACACATGTGGAATTATATAATTAACAAAAAAGTGTGAATCAACTGAAAATATGTCTTATATTCTAGCTTCAAAGTAGCCACCTTTTGCTTTGATTACTGCTTTGCACACTCTTGGCATTCTCTTGATGAGATTTAAGAGGTAGTCAACGGAAATGGTTTTCACTTCACAGGTGTGCCCTGTCAGGTTTCATAAGTGGATTTCTTGCCTTATAAATGGGGTTGGGACCATCAGTTTTGTTGTGCAGAAGTCTGGTGGATACACAGCTGATAGTCCTACTGAATAGACTGTTAGAATTTGTATTATGGCAAGAAAAAAGCAGCTAAGTAAAGAAAAATGAGTGGCCATCATTACTTTAAGAAATGAAGGTCAGTCAGTCCAAAAAAAAATTGGGAAAACTTTGAAAGTGTCCCCAAGTGCAGTTGCAAAAACCATCAACCGCTACAAAGAAACTGGCTCACATGAGGACTGCCCCAGGAAAGGAAGACCAAGAGTCACCTCTACTGCGGAGGATAAGTTCATCCGAGTCACCAGCCTCAGAAATCGCAGGTTAACAGCAGCTCAGATTAGAGACCAGGTCAATGCCACACAGAGTTCTAGCAGCAATGTGGTATATGGAAGCCTCACGTGCTATGTATGGGTGCTCCAGAAAAATGACAGTCACAATAGAGGAGAATATCCTGGGCACACCAATAATGATAAATCTGGACCACACGTTTGCAGGTGAAAAAATGTGTTTCTTTTTATTTTGTCACACAGTTTTAATACTTTTCAACCGACGTTTCGGCCTGTTTCGGCCTTTATCAAGGTACTAATTACAACAACAAGTTTGTAACAAAGAATTAGAAATAAACACAAGCAACATTTATATAATCTAGTGTTCGTGTCCAATGGTGCACTGTGGCTCGTGTTCATAAAGGTGGCAAAATTGTCCCACTAGGTGTATACCGAGTGCCAATGGGACTGTGAGCAGGGGCGTACCTACAACAGGTGCAGGGGTTGTGATCGCACACGGACCCTGCAACCTAGGGGGGCCCCAAAAGTCCCTTTGGCCCATAGAAAAAGACTAATACTATTAAAGATTTGCAATAATTGGGGGCCCCATTGGAGCTTTCGCATTGGGGCCCCAGGGCCTGAAGTTACGCCTCTGACTGTGAGTAAGAGGGAGTGTAGAGGGACCGATGAAGTGTCGGATTCAGGAAAGTGGATCCAAAGTATTCTACCCTAGTCCCTATCCGAATGGGGTGAAGGGAAATCTAAGGACAGTGCAAAGGCTAAATACTAAGATATATTTACCAGTGTCAGTACTGGTGGTAGGTTTCAGACAGGAGTCTGCACTATGTTGCGGAGGGAGTAAGATTCATAATAGGAGAGAGGTCAAAGGTAAATAAGGATTACCAGAGGAAAATAAAAAATATATTTGGTAGAAAAAAGAAGGGGAGAAAAATAATGTATTACCAAATGGATTTGAAGAAATAATGTGTATCAGCCATCATAGAGTGAACAATCTCCTAAAGGGGAGACATCCAGCTAAAAAGTGGGGTAGATAAAGCCCATATAATTGATTGAGGTACCGTATATCCATATTGTGATTAGGAGCAAGACCAAAGGTGTGGCCCATACCGGAGAGTACAGTGGAGTAAGGAACACAGGAAAGTCTCCATGAAGATGACAAAAGAGGAGAATAAAGAATAATTCTTCTTTCATGTAGTTAAACTGAAATATTAAATATACAGATACCTACTGCTGAATGCAACAGTCAGGTATGCAAGTTTAGAGGCTGCAACTGGTGGAGGACCAGTAATGGTCACCAGTATACCTGTAATTAGTGGAGTCACAAATGAGATCATTTGCATTATAATAAAATGTAATAGAGTTCCCCCTGGAGGGGTAGATTTAGGGTTTACCTCAAGGATCCACAAAGTGTGGGGCACATTAGAAAAATAAAACTAAAAAGAAGTGCAGAGAGAGAGGGGTTAATCAGGAAGGCAAGGTACATTGTGCTATGGCAGTTGGTTAATAGTGGTAGATACCTGGTATTTAAGGAAGCAAGGCTCAGAGAAAGCACAGTGACCTAGATAAAAGATTGCCAAATGGTAAGGGCAGCATTTTAAAGAAATACCGGGTGCCCTGGGACCGGGGTTTACCTTCTGGCCATGTCTCTGCTGTGCTGGCGGTGATCTGCGGCGTCTGTGTTACAGACGCCGCTATTTACAGGGAATGGGACGTGATCGTTTTTCATCACTTCCAGTCCATGACTGCAACGAATTGCGGTGAACCGCAAGTGGCGTATGCACAGTGTGTTTGTGTGTGTCTGCGCATGCGCGGTGCCATGTAATGAGATCGGTCCATAGAACAAGTGCTGGGGATGTGATGATCATGTCGAGCCCACTGGGACGAGGGTACTCGGTACCGGACCGGGTCTCTACTGGGGAAGTCACGGGTGGTCCTGGTCCGGTCCGTGTCCCGGGCCCTGGCAATAAAAGGGGGATATTTACAGGGGAATGTCACTTGTGACGCCACCCACTTGATGCGGCCAGTGATGGGGGCTGCCGCTGCTGCAGAACCTCCGGGGACGATGTAGTGGCAGCTTAGGTGGTATAGTTCCAGTGGGTAGAACTGTGTTCCCCGGGGCAGTAAGGGTTAAGTCTATTGTGGAGTGTGTAGCACACTTACTTTGCAGACGCTGCAGGGATCTCTCCTCAGCATTGGTGCTGACAGGCTGTAGCTGTGGCTCTGCAGGTGGAGGCTTGCTGTATTCCTGTATGGAGGGAATAGCTTTCTTGCAGAGGCGCAAGGGAAACAGTTCCAGGGTTTTCCAAAGCTTTACTCTCAGTTCTTTCAGTTACTTAACAGCACAGTCACAGTTCTTACACAGTTCAAGTTCACAGGCACATTCTCCCTCTCCGGGTTCCCTTTGCTCCCTGCAGCCAGGCCTCTCTCTCTGTGACCCCTCACACAATCTGCAATGTCCTTCCCGGGCTGTTACGTTCTCCTTACTTCGTGTTGTGCGACACTGGACAGTATGGCGGTGACTCGGACTTCTGTGAGTTCTAATTTGTCACTGAGCTGCCTGTCCTATGGGTAGGGATCTCAATCTGAAACTCAGACCCCCCCGTCGTGTTGTTTGGGGATGCCGGGTAAACTACGGTCCCCTCTAGAGCCGACACTCTACTTCAGCCCAGCCTCCAGCAGTCCTCAAGCCTGAGGCTCTACCAGGCTCCTTTCTCTCTGTTCCTCTCGGTACCATAGGAGGGCTACTCCGCCTGCAGTCAGTAGCTTCAGCTGCGTTCCTAGGGCCCGGGTTACACCGTCCCTTCTCAGTCCTCTCACACTCCTGGTGGTATCAGCTTCGGATGGGCTTTCTCTCTCCTCTGGCTCGCACTGGCTCAGTACAGATTCTGCGCTCCTAGGCCTTACTCTCACAGGACGTGTGAGCTCCAGTCTTTGCTTCTCAGCCTACCTCGGCCTACTGAACTCCTTCACTCCTCCCCCTTCCTATATACTCTCAAGTCACCTGACTTCGGGTGTGCCCAACCCACTCCTCTAAATCCACCACCCCTCAATCTCATAGAGTATCTAATCTCAGGGCTGGATGTTACCTCCTCTTACATGTGGGTATGTGGGCTGTGAGGGTGTTGGTGTGCAACAAGTGTCCTACCTGCCTGGCTGCAGTTCCCATTTTGTGGCCTCCTGGACGCAGGGGCGCCACACTCACATATTCTAAGCGGCAGGAGTGCGATTTTCTGTCTGTGTACAGTGAAGGCCATCCTGATCACATCAATAGTGCATCTATAGAATACAGAACAGATAATTAGGGAAACCAACAAACAATGTTATCATACAAGTTACACAAAATCGCTATGTTATAATACATAGGGTATTTGACCATAGGAGGTATATCATAACAGATAATGCTTAAGGAAAAGGAACCATTATTGCCAGGGTGACCAAAGATGTAGGTAACTTATGGTATATTTTATGTCAGTAACCATGATATAGGACTAAAGTAAACAAAGACTTGTATAACATATACATGTAATGACTATATAATTCAATTTAACAGGAGTAAGTCTTCAGAAAATATATATCCAAAATTTTAACATCAGCCGTCCATTATATAGTTATCCTGTAGTATCATGGTCCCTGTATATATCAATTAGCAAAAGGGGTGCAAGTTTCAAGTAAATGTCTCATACTCACGATTCAGTACAAGCGGTTTCAAAGTTTGGAGGGTGTGGATCCAGTAGGTCTACCGCTGTTTAAGCCTCTGGATCCGATTACCTCTCCGTCTCAGTGGAGGTACTCTTTCAATAACCTGGAAGCGTAACTGCAATACATGGTGGTTATGTTGTACAAAGTGGTGTGGAATTGGTAATAGCGTGTCCTTGCATTGGATGGTTGACTTATGTTTACTGAAATACGGTCACGTATATGCTGTGTGGTTTCCTCAACATATACGTGACTGCACGGGCACTTAACCAGGTAAACAACAAATGTAGAATCGCATGTGTAGAAGCCTTTGATGGGAAAAGTTTTCCTGTGCGGGGATGTGTAAAGTACTCTCCCTTAATCATATTATTGCACTGGTTGCACCCTAGACAGTGGAAGGTTTCTCTTCGGGGAGTTAGAAACGTTGTTTGTTGGAGTGCTCTTTTGCTGGTTTCTATATCTGCCCAGATGATATTTTGCTTAATGTTAGGGGCTTTCTTATGGCAAAATAATGTCCTGTTTCCAAATTCCGGGATGTTTGGTTAACTTGAATTCAGCAATTGCCAATGTTTTAGAATGGAACCCTGTATTTGATGGTTAAACGGGTGATATGTGGATACGAACGGTATCCTGGGTCCAGTAGGAGTTGATTGTTGGTTGGGTCTACACGTCCCACCTGAGATCTGTGTTGGGTACCCCCGGTCTTGGAATTTTAAGGCCATTTCTTTGTGTCTGGTTTGTCTGATATTGGGGTCTGAGACAATCCTGTCTATCCTTACATGTTGTGATCTAGGTAAGGATTGTTTGATGTGACGTGGATGGCTGCTGTCATAGTGTAATAAACTATTTCTATTGGTAGGTTTTGCATAGAGGTCTGTTGATAGGACGCCATTAGAGTCTATCATGAGCATAGTGTCCAAAAAACTGATCTGTTTTTGGTCATAATGTACGGTGAATGTTAAATTAGGGATAAGAGAGTTGATATCCTGATGGAAAAGTTTCAACTGTGCCTCATTGCCTTTCCATATGATGAAAATGTCATCAATTTAACGGCGCCAAATAAGGACATGTTCCGTTACAAGTGGATGACAGTATATGTAATCTTGTTGAAATTTCCCTATGAAAATGTTTGCATGGGGGGAACCACGTTCGCCCCCATTGCTGTGCCCTGTTTATGTATGTAGAATGTGTCTTCAAAAAGAAAGAAATTATTCTCAAGGACTATGTGCAATAAACTTAGGCAGAAACGTTTTTGAGCATTATCAAAATGATCATGTTGGGCTAGGAGCCATTCAACGGCAGCAATTCCCATAGTGTGATTAATACATGTATACAGGCTGTTCACGTCCATTGTTACAAGAAAACAATTATCAGGAATTTGGTCCAACTCTCTGATGATCCCTAAAAAGGCGTTGGTATGCCACACAGAGTTCTAGCAGCAGAAACATCTCTACAACAACTGTTAAGAGGAGACTTTGTGCAGCAGGCCTTCATGGTAAAATAGCTGCTAGGAAACCACTGCTAAGGACAGGCAACAAACAGAAAAGACTTGTTTGGGCTAAAGAACACAAGGTATAGACACTAGACCAGTGGAAATCTGTGCTTTGGTCTGAAGAGTCCAAATTTGAGATCTTTGGTTTCATCCACCATGTCTTTGTGCGACGCAGAAGAGGTGAACGGATGGACTCTATATACCTGGTTCCCACCATGAAGCATGGAGGAGAAGGTGTGATGGTGTGGGGGTGCTTTGCTGGTGATACTGTTGGGGATTTATTCAAAATTGAAGGCATACTGAACCAGGATGGCTACCACAGCATCTTGTAGCGACATGCTATTCCATCCGGATTGCGTTTAGTTGGACCATCATTTATTTTTCAACAGGACAATGACCCCAAACACACTTCCAGGCTGTGTAAGGGCAATTTGACCAAGAAGGAGAGTGATGGGGTGCTACGCCAGATGATCTGGCCTCCACAGTCACCAGACCTGAATCCAATCGAGATGGTTTGGGGTGAGTTGGACCGCAGAGTGAAGGCAAAAGGGCCAACAAGTGCTAAGCATCTCTGGGAACTCCTTCAAGACTGTTGGAAGACCATTTCGGGTGACTACCTCTTGAAGCTCATCAAGAGAATGCCAAGAGTGTGCAAAGCAGTAATCAAAGCAAAAGGTAGCTACTTCGAAGAACCTAGAACAGACATAGTCTCAGTTGTTTCACACTTTTTTGTTAAGTAAATAATTCCACATGTGTTAATTCATAGTTTTGATGCCTTCAGTGTGAATCTACAATTTTCATAGTCATGAAAATAAAGAAAACTCTTAGAATGAGAAGGTATGTCCAAACTTTTGGTCTGTACTGTACCTCAAAGATGCAGAATGCAGCAGGACCAGAGCCCAATATGAGCACACGGCAGAACACCACTTTTAGTATCCATATCTTTCTTTGGTCGTTAGGGTATATTATCTGATATCTAGCTCTCCCTCTTCACTCTGTCCACACTCTGTAACACTACAGTCTACTAACAGTCAGACTATAGGTCCTTTTTGTTCTGTATACCAGACCCTATCTTCCTCGTATTCCCATGTAGGTCCTCCTATCCTGAGCTATAATCTCCACTGTTAAATCTACATGTGCCTGACCTCATTCATGTAATTTACCAAGCACATCAAACCACATTAGTGCAGTGCATTCCAGATCATCAAATTTTTTTGAGACAGGGGGAAATGCAACACTTTCACTCCCTTACATTTCATCCTCCTTTAACGAAGGCCATCCTCGGACATCCAGCCTCTGCAAAACACCAAAGGCACCCACACCGTCACGCAACATAAAAACACCAATTAATTATTTTCTGCTGACATCTAGATCCATTCTTCTTGGGTACAACCCTTGGTACAGAATTTAGTCCTTGGTAAGGATCCTGGAAAAAGCACAGGCATTAGTCATATAATCCAAGAACAGTCCACGGGATTTGTGTGGTCCTTCTTGGAAAGGACCTCGGAACAAAGAAACATGGTCCAAGATTTCACAGTCAATAAATTGCCATAAGAATCCTGAAAAAGTCTCAGTCCTTAGCTAAAGTTGAGGTACCCTCCAACTGCTCTATCACCATTAATCCAGCAGAGGAACAGGAGCAGAACAACAAAGTAAACAGTTCAGCAGTCTGGCTACTGTAAATGTAGGCTGTCCTTGGTCATTTGGGCTTGAAAAGACAATCAACTGAACAAGAGGCGTAGTCAGACTATTGAATAGGTCTGCTGATTTCGCTATCTTGTAGTTCTGGGAACTACTCCCAAGAGTAGGGGTGCAACAGGCACAACCTCATAGCTCTTGCAGCTTTTGGCTCTCACACAGGTATCCTTCAGGGGTCCTTCACACCCAAGTCCCCTTAAGCCCTCTGGGATGTACATTGCTGTGAACCCTGGGACACATACAGAACAGCAGAGTTATTGACCGCTTGTAATAGCTTCTCGGTTACCCCTCATACAGCTCTAATCTTATCAACTGGGTGCACAGTCCCAATCATCCTCTCATGGGAGACTTTCCCCGACAAATGCTTCAATACAGGAGTACTCACAACAGTAGTGGAATTTTTTCCATTTTGGCACTAAGGGTTTCCCATCCTGGGTTTTCTCCTCCTTATCAGACCTCACTATCTCATGGAAAAATGCCACTGTGTACCATACTCTAGACCCATCTTCCTTCAAAAATCTCATCGACTCCCCAGGCTCCAGGCTATTCAAGTAAGAGGATAGGTAACTGCGCTTGATGGAGCAGTGGTTCATGTAGACAATATGTCTAGTATGCCGTGGACGAGGTACTTGTCTCCTACGCCACACCACGCTCCATGAAAATGTAAGTCCTGATGAGGCATGTGTGCTCTTGTAGTGGTCGATACCTGGGTGATATGCCTCCTCAGACTGCAGGTTGCTGTTGTTGATGACAGGCCAGGACCAAATGGCTTGCAATAAACAGAGGGAGACCAAAAATACATTCTATACTGAACTTCAACTTGATAGAAACTATACATACAGATAGGCACAATTTTTCAAAGACATCTCTCTTGCATTAAGCAGGCTTGGACATGTTTGAGTTACATACAATAGCACTTACCGTATATACTCGTGTATAAGCCGACCCGTGTATAAGCCGACCCCCCTACTTTTGCCCCCAAAACCTGGGAAAATCTATTGACTCGCGTATAAGCCGAGGGTGGACTCCAGCACAGGTATACAACCCCCAGCAGTGAGGTATACACAGCCTCCCCAGTGGTAGTATACAGCAGCCTCCCCAGTGGTAGTATACAGCAGCAGCCCCAGTGGTAGTATACAGCAGCCCCAGAGGTATATGCAGCCCCAGAGGTATATGCAGCCCCAGAGGTGTATACAGCAGCCCCAATATACAGCAGCCCCAGTGGTATTGCAGCCCCAGTGGTATTGCAGCCCCTATATACAGCAGCCCCAGTGGTATTGCTGCCCCTATATACAGCAGCCCCAGTGGTATTGCAGCCCCAGTGGTGTATACAGCAGCCCCTATATACAGCAGCCCCAGTGGTATTGCAGCCCCAGTGGTATTGCAGCCCCTATATACAGCAGCCCCAGTGGTATTGCAGCCCCAGTGGTATTGCAGCCCCTATATACAGCAGCCCCAGTGGTATTGCAGCCCCAGTAATGCAGGGCCCCTATATACAGCAACCCCAGTGGTATTGCAGCCCCAGTGGTATTGCAGCCCCTATATACAGCAGCCCCAGTGGTATTGCAGCCCCAGTGGTATTGCAGCCCCTATATACAGCAGCCCCAGTGGTATTGTAGCCCCAGTGGTGTATACAGCAGCCCCTATATACAGCAGCCCCAGTGGTATTGCAGCCCCAGTGGTATTGCAGCCCCTATATACAGCAGCCCCAGTGGTATTGCAGCCCCAGTGGTATTGCAGCCCCTATATACAGCAGCCCCAGTGATATTGCAGCCCCAGTAATGCAGGGCCCCTATATACAGCAGCCCCAGTGGTATTGCAGCCCCAGTAATGCAGGGCCCCTATATACAGCAGCCCCAGTGGTAGTATACAGGCAGCCCCAGTAATGCAGGGCCCCCCCTCATGCTCCGGTCACCTGTAAAGCAAGTTATACTTATCAGTGCCCGCTGCCGTCCGCGCCCGCATCTGCCGACATCCCGATCCTCCGTCTTCATGCATCTTCTTCCTGTTTCCTGTGCGCGTCGCCGGTAATGACGTCATTGCCTGCGACGCGCACAGAAGCAGGAAGAAGATGAATGAAGATGGAGGATCGCATGTCGGCAGCGCGGGCGCGGACGGCAGCGGGCACTGATAAGTATAACTTGCTTTACAGGTGACCGGAGCATGAGGGGGGGGCCCTGCATTACTGGGGATGCGGGGGCTGCTGTATACCGCTGTATACAGCAGCCCCCGCACTGACTCGCGTATAAGCCGAGGGGGGTACTTTTCAGCCCAATTTTTGGGCTGAAAAACTCGGCTTATACGCGAGTATATACGGTAATTTTTTTGACACTTTATACCTTACACATTAAGAGCACCACTCCTGTCTACAAGTTGTGTGTAATATGGCAGCTCTGGTTTATTCCCTTCAATGGAATTGAGATGCAAAGCCAGAAGTAACTCATCAACGCTGTGGTGCTGCTTTTAGTAAAAGTTGGTGTGAGGTGGCATTAAGTAAGTATCGCTTTTACTCTCCTAGTATCCCGCTTGTACACAGAATAAATATCAGGTAAACAACTAAATAACAAAATCAGTGATGATGGAAATAATATACAGTATAATTACAATAACATTTGCATAATAGTCAGTATGTTGTTCATCTTACCAGCATGACCCAGTTTTTCCCAGGACCAGGATGCGTTGTTTCAGTGTTTTTGAAAAATTAAGTAATTTGTGTTAATGGCATTCAGCATTGTTTTCTAATTGCTAGAAATGAAAAGCAAGAGAAAGTAATGAACGTGTTGTTCCAGATAAATAGATAAGGCCGTAAAGTGTGTAATACTATGAAATACCTACTTCTGTAAATGAAAGACAGGACGTTATGTCTTGATGCTTTAAAGGCCTTAGTAATGACAACTGATATGTTCTATTTCCTGCTACTGACTAATGAAAAAAAGAAAACATGTCTACATCAAGAGGCCAAGCAGAGATCGCCAGGATAAACAAACGTATGTAGGACCTTTAAGAGAGCAAAGATTACTCATGGTGCAACAGAACAAAATAAGGATCTTCATTGGAAGGAAAAAAATGTACCTGAAATATGAGCAACAACAAAAAAGTATTCAATCGTGGCAAAAAAAAATATTGAAGATAAATAATAAAAATATAAAATACTTAAAATAAAATCGCTTCACAAAAATGGAAATCTTGTGAACATCTCTTTACATATTTTACTGCACAATCCAGTTTTCTGTAACAGTTAAGTATGAAAATGTGTTTAAAATAATTAAATTGGGAACCGGAAAACTGATACATGCTGCCCGATTAATGGACAGCATGTATCGTATGCTGGCTGCATGATTTCAGCCATATGTATTTTAATGGTGAAATAATGCAGGGAAATACATAATGTAAGAGCCACCGAGGACCGAGCTACACGGGAGACTAGTCGGATCTCTGACGGCTTCTCTGCACTTGCTGCCCTGGAGTGATAGGCCTGTCCATAAACATGCATGCAGAGACAGACTTGTCACTCAAGGCCAGTGGATGGGAAGACGTTACCGGGGACTGAGTCACACAAGAGACTAGTTGGACAGGCGAGTCCCCGACAGCTTTCCCGCCTGCTATTAAACGTCACTGGATTTCAGAGTTAAACATTTCAGAGTTAAACATATACGAGTTAAATCATTTAGTCGTGGTCTAATACATAGTGCAGGTTAATCGGTTCCCTTTAAGATCTTTCTTCCCTATTATTCATTTTTTCAGCTTAGTAAAATACTGTCATAAGTATCTCCTGTCATTAGGAGACTTGTGACAGCTTAGTTTGAATTTCACATGAAGTTGTGAGACTTTGGTTTTTAAATGTGATTGCTTTCTTTTGGACCGGCAAGGATTAATGACATTTTCCTTGCTGATAGCTCCTTGTTAGTGTATCCCAGCTACAGCTGGTTTTATAAGCACTCCCTTTTCCTTTAAATAGTCACATGATCCATCACCTGAAGCCAGTAATAGATTTTTTCTATTCTGACCACCGTGGAGGGAAGAAGTCTCTAGTGGCTGCAGGTGATTCAGCTGCTGGAGATCTGATGCTGAGTTCTGTTGTTGGAGCCTTGTCATTTGCAATCCTGATGTTTGGCTGTAGCAGTAAAGTTTGTTTTGTATCCTTAGGGTCCCATCACACTTGGTGATGTTCCAGCGATCCCAACAATGATACGACCTGGTAAGGATCGCTGGAACGTCGCTACGTGGTCACTGGTGAGATGTCAAACAGTCAGATCTACTCAAAGATGTAGCAACGATACGGCGACCCGTATAACTACCTCGGCGGAACCCTGTCACACAGCAGCTAGTCTAACGACTCAGACATACGTGGCTGAGTTCTGAGTCACCAAAGAGGTCGTTGTTAAGGCATCAAACACACCGATACATGCTGCCCAGTGGGAACCCGACGATTAAAAAATGGTCCAGGCCATTCCAACACGATCGGCCATGTCACAGCGGGGCCCGGTCACTGCTATGTGTCAGACATAGCGAGATCGCTGGCGAGGTCGCTGTTGTATCACAAAACCTGTGACGCAACAGCGATCTTGCTATGTGTGACGGGGCTTTAATTCTCTAATCCCTTGCTTGTCTTTCTTCCCCTGTGTGTGTGTGCCTTAGCCCTAACTAGGGTCTGTGGAGGGACAGCTCAGCGACTTGGCACAAGGCAGCAGTGGGGGGAAGGACCCACTTAGGGACATCAGGGTCAAACACAGAATAGTGTCAGGAGGTGTCCCATTCCCCACTCCCTATCGTTATGGTCTTCCTCTTCATTTACATCTCATTGTAACATCTGTGTTGCACTGTGCGCTATTCATCCCCTGGTCCGTGCCTGACATTATTACCGACCCCTAAACTATTTCTGAATCTTGATGGCTCAGGTTGCAGCTTTTACACACTTGATCCATACCCTCTCAGAGGAGTAACAGAACTGTGGTGGTTCAGCAGCTGCTGCAAATTGTGGGTCTGCTGGTCTTGGCTTATGCCCAGACTAAGCCGGAACCCAAAATTGACCTTGCAGATTAGTTTTCTGGGGGAAGGGACAAATTTATGGTTTTTAGGGAGGCTTGTAAATTATATTTCAAGCATTGCTTTTGATCCTCAGAGAGTAAGGGACAGCGAGTAGGGATTGTAGTCTTCCTTCTTCAGGGATATCCTCAGTCCTGGACCTTCTCTCTGCCAACCAACTCACAGTGACACTGTACATTGTATAAAGTGTCATATCTTTAGTGTTGTACCTTGAAAATATATAATGAAATATTAACAAAAATGTGAGGAGTGTACTCACTTTTGTCATGTACTGTATAAGTTATGATTTGGCCAATTTGTTCATAAAAGAAAACCTTCATCTGCTTTCATTTCCTCTAATAACATTCCTATATAGATACATGAAGTACTAAAGCAAGATATATATTACTGTGTTGTAAATACATTTTGTCTTTTTTTCCCACTTAATGACTTTATGAGTCACCAATAAAGATATGATATCATATGTGTAAGATAATGTACAGTACATCTCCTGTCAGCTGTGACCTTTTGAAGTGTTCTGTTTCTATAGAGCAGTGATGTCATGATTGGCATGTACACATAGATACTTACTACAGCTCCTATTCGTGGTGCTCAGAGTGTGAGTGTCCTCTGGTGTGTTATCCCTGTTTACAGAGTAGATATAGTATTACATACATAGGCAGGTGAGGGTGCTGAGAGATGACTGGGTGATGTAATGGAGTTATTCTTAGCTTCCAATCCTTACAAAGACTGGTAAATAATTCCTTCACTTTTGTTCCTGCCAGCACTTGAATAGGTTAAACTCCCTTAAACAGAACCATACTAAATATATAAAAGTACATACTGCTAGGATCTAATTGTTACAAACAGTAACCACAAAAACTTCATGTCTGGCCAAAGCATATTATAACCCAGGTCCAGGTGGTAAATATATCGACTAGACATTCTTCCAGTCTTTCTGTTAAAAATCTTGGAAAAATAATCTTCAAGAGACCAAGAAAGTGCTGACATGTTGGAGCAGCCTAGGTAGAAGAAAGGACACGTTGTCTATGTTTACTATTGTCAAAGAACTTCATATCCTCACTGGAGTATTACCGTATATACTCGTGTATAAGCCGACCCGTGTATAAGCTGACCCCCCTACTTTTGCCCCCAAAACCTGGGAAAACCTATTGACTCGTGTATAAGCCGAGGGTGGACCCCAGCACAGGTATACAGCCCCCAGCAGTGTGGTATACAGGCCTCCCCAGTGGTATACAGGCCTCCCCAGTGGTAGTATACAGGCAGCCTCCCCAGTGGTAGTATACAGCAGCCTCCCCAGTGGTAGTATACAGCAGCCTCCCCAGTGGTAGTATACAGCAGCCTCCCCAGTGCTAGTATACAGCAGCCTCCCCAGTGGTAGTATACAGCAGCCTCCCCAGTGGTAGTATACAGCAGCCCTCCCAGTGGTATATACAGGCCCCAACAGTATATACAGCAGCCCCAATAGTATACAGCAGCCTCCCCAGTGGTGTATACAGGCCCCAGTGGTGTATACAGGCCCCAGTGGTGTATACAGGGCCCAGTGGTGTATACAGGGCCCAGTGGTGTATACAGGGCCCCCCCCCTTGCTGCCAGCCACCTGTAAAGGAATAGATCATTATACTTATCCCTGTCCTGTCGCTTCCACCACTCTCTGACACCGCGCGCTCCTCTGGCTTCATCCTGCTTCCTCCTCCGGCGCACAGACAATTACGTCATTGCCTGCGCCCACCGGTCACAGCAGGAAGAAGCCGGATAAAGCCGGAGGAGCGCGCAGTGTCAGAGAGCAGCGGCGGCGACAGGACAGGGATAAGAATAATGATCTATTCCTTTACAGGTGGCTGGCAGCAAGGGGGGGGGCCCTGTATACACCACTAACATAGTAACATAGTAACATAGTTTTTAAGGTTGAAGGAAGACTTTACGTCCATCTAGTTCAACCCATAGCCTAACATGTTGATCCAGAGGAAGGCAAAAAAAAACCCCATGTGGCAACACTAATCTCCACATTGGGGGAAAAAATTCCTTCCTGACTCCAGATACGGCAATCAGACTAATTCCCTGGATCAACGCCCTATCAAAGAATCTAGTATATATAACTGGTAATATTATAGTTTTCAAGAAAGGCATCCAGGCCCCTCTTAAATGTTAGTAGTGACTCACTCATTACAACATCATGTGGCAGAGAGTTCCATAGTCTCACTGCTCTTACAGTAAAGAATCCGCGTCTGTGATTATGATTAAACCTTCTTCCCTCCAGACGTAGAGGATGCCCCCTTGTCCCAGTCTCAGGCCTAAGAGTAAAGAGATCATTAGAAAGGTCTCTGTACTGCCCCCTCATATATTTATACATTATTATAAGATCACCCCTAAGCCTTCGTTTTTTCCAAGCTAAATAACCCCAAGTTTAATAACCTGTCTTGGTATTGCAGACCCCTTAGTCCTCTAATAACTTTTGTCGCTCTTCTCTGCACCCGCTCTAGTTCAGCTATGTCTTTCTTATACACCGGAGACCAGAATTGTACACAGTATTCTAAGTGTGGTCGCACTAGTGACTTGTATAGAGGTAAAATTATGTTCTCCTCATGAGCATCTATGCCTCTTTTAATACATCCCATTATTTTATTTGCCTTTGCAGCAGCTGCCTGACACTGGCCACTAAATGTGAGTTTGTCATCTACCCATACACCCAGGTCTTTTTCAGTGACCGTTTTGCCCAGTGTTTTACAATTAAGCACATAATTATACACTGATATGGGGGGGGCTGTATACCGAGTATATGACTCGTGTATAAGCCAAGGGGGGGACTTTTCAGCACATTTTTTGTGCTGAAAAACTCGGCTTATACATGAGTATATACGGTACTTCACTTAGGGAGAATTAGCTGAAAGGTACAGAGAGTAAGGGCAATGCTCACTGGAAAACTATGCAAAGAACTCAATAGAAGGAAGGGAACTGTCTCTGGATTGCTATTTATATGGTTACCTTGTCAATGTCAACTTAGATAGTGTATTAGGAAATGGCTTGTTTGTTGGCTAACCAAAGACATCTATAAGTGCAAAAGTAAAGGGGTATTGACTCATTAAGAATTTATCAACTATTCACTGGAAAATGTTTAACTACTTGATCATGGAGATCAGACTGCTAATACCCCCACCAATCACCGGAATGGGTCTCTGGTCCCTCTTCCCACAAGTTTTAAGACTGTGAAGTGATGAGTAAATGTGTGTTCTGCTCCTCTATTTGAAGTCTATGGCACTGACAAAAATACTAAGCGCCATACTTTATCTGAGGTGAATATTGGAGGATATTTATGTACGGTACTTACTGGTCCCAGATTTCTCAGATAACCCAGTGAACCTTTGTGACATCATCACACTAGGGCTTTAAGGGCTGGCTTAGGAAGAGTCAGGAGCCTATGTATTAAATAGACATGTCCAGAGTTGCCCCAAGTTGGTAAGGAGATTTCATCTTCTTCACCTGGCTGAGCTCCGTCCAAGTGTCTACTGGAGTTATTTTCATGCTCAGTCCAATTTGTTAGATGCTGTTTACACAAAGCTTTTAACACGCAAATTACCAACTTTTCACAACTGTTCTCAGTTGTGTTCACACCTGGCTTCTGCAATCAAGGTTAACTTTAAACATGTCTTGAATTTATATTTATCTTTGTCATATCATTGGTCTTAACCATCTTCCAGCAGGGCAATATTATACTGTATTTTATTATCAATTACATTTCTACTATTAACCATTGCACTGCTAGAAAATACCAAACTGTTTTTACTTTTTGATTGTTGCTGTATTTAACCATTACTCTGACGGAAGACACCAAAATGCATTCCTGTGATTAACTGCTTCTTTGCTGGAAGATAGCAATTTTTTTATACAGTTACTATTCCCATGGATATCTGCACACCTAGCTCTGCATCATCTGTGCTCCCTGCTCCACTTATTATTTGTCTGCAGTCCTAATTACCCTACAATCCTGGTGTACTCTGATAAATGTATCGGCTATCTCAACCCACTCCACGCAACCATTGCCTTTAGTACGTGCTGCTCACCCATGTATATGGCTTAGAGAATCCATCCTACCAGCTGGAACCCTAAACCTGGCTCCATTTCGGCAGCATTCTTAACATTATACAAATGGACATAATTGAGCTTATTTATAAAAGTTAATACAAAAAAAGGCTTTGATAATCATCATTATATTTCAACTTCTCTATGTTATCGTTATGTGACAATAGAAATAAAGTTCTGGAGGACTAACATCAGTGAAATTCTGTCATGTTTCTGTTGTATTACAACATAACTCTTAAAAATAATAACTTTTGCAAACAGAACCATATGGTCAGGTTTAACTGTAAATAGTCATTGCTGTTTGTGACTTTATAATGGAAATTGTGGAGACACAGGGGTCAGTGGGTGCCCGGCCGCCTTTAGAAAGAAAGACCACAAGGACCAGGGCTCATCCCATTGAACACCCAAACTCCTTAACTGAGGGCAGAGCACTAGTCACACAACGCAGGGTGAGAGAACCACACAATGGTAAGATTGAATTGTCCCAACCTGGGTTCCTTAAGTATTCTCTGATTTTCCAGCCGAATCCTAAAATCCTAGGCTGAACTCATGTAGAATATAATCCAGTTTTGGTGCTCTAACTGGAACTGAAATTCCTAGGCTGAAGTCATGAAGACACATTGTGAACCTCTAGCCGGGGTCAAAGTCCCTAGGCTGAGACAACACTGCACAAGTACCACTGGTGACTGAAGCAAGACCTTTTTATATCCCGAGACTTCACCTAAGGGTATATTGTGTTCTTACATGAGTGGTGGGATAATACTGTTCTCTTATTGGTTGGCAATTCAATCCTACTGCATAATTCTCCTTTGAGTGATGTAGACAGAGGAGGTGAGGTAATTTACATAAAATTAGCAATACACAAACTCAGACAATGAAGGGCTCAGAACAGTCTGATAAAAAACAATGACCCATTCTCATGAGTCAACAATCAACAGAACAATACGTTCAGCCAAATTAAGAATTTTCACCCACGACACGCTTTGAAAAGGCTGTGTCTTCACAGAAATCACAAATCATGGATCAATTAGTTATATCACTGATATTGACAGTCTTTGATGGACTTCATTGACGGTTATCTAGTTATGTTACATTAAAAGGGATGCTACATGCATCACTATTTTTTCCAGCCAATCTGGTGCATTCTACAGAGTCATAATCATACACAAAAAACTAATAGCATAGATAATTTCTATAAGTGTACCTTCACACTCGGCAATATTGCTAGGCAATTTCACTGGCAATTTGCTGGTTGCAGTGAAATCATGGACACATTGTTCTATTTTGTTGCTGTGTACAAATGAAACAATGTGTCCATGATTTCACTGCAACCAGCAAATTGCCAGTGAAATTGCCTCGCAATATTGCTGCGTGTGAAGGTACCCTAAAGGTACCTTTACACGCAGCAACTTTTCTAGGAGTTTCACTGGCAACTTACTGGTTGCAGTGAAATCATGGAGACATTGTTCCATTTGTACACAGCAACAAAATAGAACAATGTGTCCATGATTTCACTGCAACCAGTAAGTTGCCAGTGCAATTCCTAGAAAAGTTGCCGCGTGTAAAAGTACCTTAAGATACATCAGTTTTAGAATGTTTTAGATCTAGAAAATATGTAATTGACAAAAAATGAACAGGAGACCAAAAATGTGCACGTTTACTCCAATAAAGACGAGCCACTTTGGGTCCAATCACTAGGTATAGGGGATAGGGTATGAAAGGCTATTAGAGATGAGCGGATCGATCCAGGAAAGATTGAGTTTGAGCTGAATTTACTGAAATTTGTGATTTCACATGAATCCAAACATTTTGAGATTTGATTCGCAATTTGTAAAAAATACTGGCACAGCCCCATTTTCATAGAGTTGAAGCTTCAGAGAAATGGATAATGTCTTTTGTGTGACCGCACTCACTTCCCCATAATACCCTGCAGTGATGACACCCAGCAGATTATAAAATCTTGCTCAGTGGTGCTCAGTACCTGGGCCATAAAGATCAGTAGCTCCCAGCAGAAAACAGAAGCTCATCTCCGATGAGAACCTAGAATAAAAAATTATAGAGGCACAGTTACTATGGTGTCTAAGAAACATGAGTGGATAAATCTGCAAAGGATAGAGTTTGGGTCAAATTTCCAAAAATTTGCAGTTTCACACAAATTAAAACATTCTGAGATTTGATTTGCAAAATAAAA
This sequence comes from Allobates femoralis, assembly GCA_033576535.1. NCBI lineage: Eukaryota > Metazoa > Chordata > Amphibia > Anura > Aromobatidae > Allobates > Allobates femoralis. Next base: position 36,185 of record JARQOC010001337.1, read on the forward strand.
AAATAAATAAAATTTGTCACCATATTGTACACTGTTGAAACATTATAGAGCAGGCTAGATTATCATATATTGTACAGTGTTGGTCATCATACATCGACAGTTCTTAGCGTAGCACAGTTCACTTAGTAGAGTCGTTGTGACTAAATAAGTCTCTCTTCTGCAGAGTGTTTGCCCCTATAATTAATGGCACACTCTCTCTCTGCTCTTTTGAGTGTAAGCTCTTATGGTCAGGGGCTTCCTCTCAACCTCCCTCTCTCTCTCTCTCTCTCCCATTTGCCCTTATATATTTTCCAAACAATTTTAAAGTGAACCTGTCACCCCCTAGAGCTTTTTAAACTAAAAGTGCCACCTTCAGCAGTGGCTATTCTGCATTCTGTGAAGGTGGTTCTAATCCCCCTATGCCCCGTACACCTAAATAATCAATTTATAAAGTTTCCCACCATGTATGTAAATTGATACTTACGGGTCCGGTGGGTCTTCACTCTGTCCCCAGTCCTCGTCACCTTGCTGGTCCTTCTCCGCCTCTTCTCTCTTGTCAGTGCCTCTTCTTCTCTCATCCCCATCTTCTTTTGAAGCCTGCACAGATGTCTCTCCGGCCTGTGCAGGCTCCATGTGCTGTGCTCTACTGTGGACAGAGTGCACTACGCGCAGGCGCCAGATCCCACCCCGTTTTGTTTTCTGCTATATACAGACAGCATGTTTGGGAATCTGGTGCCTGCCACCATAAGTAGGGATGTTATCTGAGGACACCATTCCTAAAGTAATTACAACACTGTCCTCGAGAGACCTCCCCTCTGTCCTTGTGGCTCTGTTATTCAGTGATCAGAGACCATGGGGTTTGGACGTGCTTTGTTCATCCCCACGGTCTCTGATGAGGCAGAGCTGCATGTGTCAAGCAGAGCAAAGATGAGGATCATGGTGGGGTACGAGGGTGGGGAGGGGTTAATAAAGATGGGGTCACTAAGAGTCTCGGTGTTTTTATTTCTCATATAAAAATTTATCTCTATGTTGTGTTTTATTTGCTATTTATTTTAGATTCTTAATGGCCGGGTCTAACTTGGCCTGACTTTAAAACTCTCAGGGCTTAATACCACCTGGTATTACAAAGCTGGTATTAACCCCTTATTACCAAGCGTGCCACCACCACCAGGGCCACTGAATGAGTCTGGTAAAGCACCTGGAAATGGCGCTATGATGAATGTGCCATTTTCAGGGGCAGCTGCAGGCTGCTAATGTGGCACCCCAGAGTCCAGTTGCCACAATGGCATTGCCTCCCTCGGGGGCTAATGTCATACTTGAAAGCAAGAGGGAGTATCCACACAAGGTAAACCCACAGTACACAACACCTTTCCTCACTCCAGACTAGAAGTGGGGGCTCTAACCAGGGTTCAGGGGATCTCCTATATAAATTCTGTCCTGGGGGCGGGGGCGTTTTTTTTTTTTCTCCTAAAGCATGTACAGTGGGGCGGTTCAGGCTGCTAGCCAATCACAGTGCCACACTGCAAAGTGCATTTTTTTACACAACTAATGTCATCATTGGCTGTGTCTGTGACATGTCCTAGCCATATAAAACCCAGCCATCTTAAAGATCGCCACCATTTTGCTGATAGCTGCTGCAGGTGTTAGGACGGCACCCACGGCTGCTGCTGTGTGCGACCGCTAAACAGTGCAAACTAAATTGTGTTCTCTCAGTAAGCTAGTGAGCAAATAGAAAGTTATATAGATAGGTTTAGGGAGTATGGACTAGTAATATTAGCCCTTTTTAGGGCTGCTCCATAGGAGTAGCGATTAGGTATAGGGACTAGGGACTAGTAGTCTATCAGCCCTTTTCAGGGCTACTTCATAGAAGCAGGGACTAGTTTTAATTGCAGCCCTTATCAGGGCTAGGTTATAGCAGTCTCTATTAGGTTTTGCCAGGCAAGTGTGTCAGGTGTGTGCCAGTCCTGTGCAAGTCTTTCTCACAGCATATTAACATTAAGAGATTGACGAGCACACCTATAAGTGTAGGTGCTAGCAAGAGAAAAATCATTACTATATACATATAATCCGCTGCACACTACACACTACAAGATACAAGTATAAGATATAGCGTAATGGCTAAGTGTATAAAGCTAATGTAAATTTGGATGAGGAAAATTGCAAAACTGCTAAGAATATATATAAGCAAAATGAGAATTTTAGTTAATGTAATGCATTACATATAAGCCCGATAACCAGTCTTCAAGGTATTCTCATGTATACCGGGTCCTAACCTTATGCCTCTGTCTGCAGTAAAAAAGCGTCTGAGGATGTAAGTGCCTCTAAGTGCATTTTAAAACCTGCGTGTATGGGTGTGGCTGAAGACTTGATAAAACAAGGAATGAACTAGGTGGTAAAATGGACTAGCTATCAGGCTATGTAGGGTGCTCAAGTAAAAAAAAAGGCAGTAATATTAACATTAAGAGATTGACGAGCACACCTATAAGTGTAGGTGCTAGCAAGAGAAAAATCATTACTATATACATATAGTCCGCTGCACACTACACACTACAAGATACAAGTATAAGATATAGCGTAATGGCTAAGTGTATAAAGCTAATGTAAATTTGGATGAGGAAAATTGCAAAACTGCTAAGAATATATATAAGCAAAATGAGAATTTTAGTTAATGTAATGCATTACATATAAGCCCGATAACCAGTCTTCAAGGTATTCTCATGTATACCGGGTCCTAACCTTATGCCTCTGTCTGCAGTAAAAAAGCGTCTGAGGATGTAAGTGCCTCTAAGTGCATTTTAAAACCTGCGTGTATGGGTGTGGCTGAAGACTTGATAAAACAAGGAATGAACTAGGTGGTAAAATGGACTAGCTATCAGGCTATGTAGGGTGCTCAAGTCAAAAAAAAGGCAGTAATATTAACATTAAGAGATTGACGAGCACACATCCCCAGAGGTCCCACACTGCAAAGTGCATTTTTTTACACAACTAATGTCATCATTGGCTGTGTCTGTGACATGTCCTAGCCATATAAAACCCAGCCATCTTAAAGATCGCCACCATTTTGCTGATAGCTGCTGCAGGTGTTAGGACGGCACCCACGGCTGCTGCTGTGTGCGACCGCTAAACAGTGCAAACTAAATTGTGTTCTCTCAGTCAGCTAGTGAGCAAATAGAAAGTTATATAGATAGGTTTAGGGAGTATGGACTAGTAATATTAGCCCTTTTTAGGGCTGCTCCATAGGAGTAGCGATTAGGTATAGGGACTAGGGACTAGTAGTCTATCAGCCCTTTTCAGGGCTACTTCATAGAAGTAGGGACTAGTTTTAATTGCAGCCCTTATCAGGGCTAGGTTATAGCAGTCTCTATTAGGTTTTGCCAGGCAAGTGTGTCAGGTGTGTGCCAGTCCTGTGCAAGTCTTTCTCACAGCATATGGCCACAGTAATTTGAATCCATTAGGGCAGGTAGTGTAGCACTGCCGTGAAGAAAGCTACACCACCTGTCTTAATTAGGCTTTTTTGTTTTTGCTGCAGCTAGTCCAGGCACTTTGTTAAGGCTAGTAGAAGACTAGCAGTGTCCCACAGTGGTGTAGCCCACTTGTGAGAGAAGCTGCACCTTCAGTGTAGTTTATTCTACTAATTTTTTACTGCAACAAGCAAACCTGCAACAAGCAAACCTGCAACAAGCAAATTTTTTGCTTAAAAGCAGTGTTCACTAAACCTTTACTGTAGGCCACGTTTAATACAACTAAATACACCTTGAGTGTAGTTCATTTTACTACTTTTTTACAGCAACAATCTAACCTGTCAGTTTTCGCTTAAAAGCTGTGTTCACTAAACCTTTACTGTAGGCCATGGTTAATACAACCAAATACACCTTGAGTGTAGTTCATTCTAATAATTTTTTACTGGAACAAGCAAACGTAATTTTTTGTGCCTAGTACTGTCTGGCCAATCAGCTGTGCTCGATTTCCATCAGAATATTTTTTGCCAACAACTGCAGAGTTGCCAATTTGTTCACATACAAAATGAGTGGCAAAAGGCCTGCTGCTAGTGGAAGGGGGAATAGGCGTGGTGGAAAGGGAAAAACAGTTTGTGTCCGTGGAGTACGTGGGAAAGCAAGAGTAACATCTGATGGAGAAAGAGCATCTTCCACCCAAAGTAAGATGTCTACTTCTTTCCTTGGAGATTCTGAAATGATCCCTTTCATATGGACATGACTCAGACGACGATCAATACCAATTCTAGATGAGGCACAAAAAGAGCAGGCGCTTGAATGGATAGCAAGTGCTTCAGCAATTGGACTCTCCTCCACCTCAACTTCCACTTCACAAATACACCAGTCCTCAGAGGTGTCACCACAATCTCACTTGCTTCCGCACAGCTCCCAAGTCTCGAGCCACCCATCTGAGTATAAGGTAAGACAGATGGTTGATTATGCATCACTCTTCACTCATACTATAGCCTGGGAATGAGAGGTATGCTCAAAAGCTTTTGTGAGTCAAGACGAGGTAATGATCTGCACTGATGCCCAGAAGCTTTTGGAGTCGGATCCAGGCCCAGATAAAGAAGGTTCTGAGCAAGCATAATGTAGACCCTCATTCATAAAGCGTCAACTGCACCTTGGAGATCTTGTGAGCCCTTCCGCATACGACTCCTCCTGTACTTCCTCCCCCTCCTTTAGTGCCACCACCAGACTCCGAATACTGTTTAAAGTGTGCTCCAGCATGTAAATAACGGGAATAGTCATGCTGATAATGGCATAATCATCACTAAACATCTTTGTTGACATTTCAATACTGTACAGAATGGTGCATACCTCCTTCATTTCAGACCACTCCAGCAGTGTGATTTGCCCCACCTCTGGATCTCGTAGGCCCAGGTTATACGTCATGACGTATTGCACCAGGGCTCGTCGATGCTGCCACAGTTGCTGCAACATGTGCAGAGTTGAATTCCATTGGCACATCACATTTCAGCTGGTGAACTGGCAGGCCGAACTACTTCTGTAGAGATGCAAGGCGTTGAGCTACAGGATGCAAACGGCAGAAGTGAGGACACAGCGACCGTGCCCTCTGCTGAAGACCATCTAGGGATGGATAGTGTGCAAAAATTTGCTGGACAACCAGGTTTAAGACATGAGCCATGCAAGGCACGTGTATCACATTGCTCCGGTGGAGGGCTGCACCCAGCATTGCAGCATTGTCGCACACAGCCTTCCATGGCTGCAGGTGCAGCGGACACAACCATTGATGAAACTCGGTCTCCACAGCAGACCACAACTCCTCAGCTGTGTGACTCACATTTCCCATACATTTCAAGGTAAAGACCGCCTGATGCCGTTGAGCACTGCTGCCATCATAGTAAGGAGGTGTGCAGGATTCCTTGTGCGCAGTTAGAACGCGGGTGGCATTACCAGACAGGTTTTAGGTGTAGGTGGAGGACCGAGACGAGGTTGAGGAGGCAGAAGCAGTGGAGGAACTTCTACATACAGAGGAGTGACACACAACTTGTGGGGATGGCAAGACTTGGACAGCAGCCCCTTCTCCTGCTGTCTTCATAGTTACCCAGACTTTTTGGCCGCTACTTACATTTTGGTGACAAATCTTACAGATAACATGGGGAGACTAAAGACTTGTGGATTTTGGAATGTGCTGCAAGAAAGTCACCTCACCAACCTTTTTCAGCTTGCAACTGTGGGGCAATTGATGCCACTGAAGTGGTGTCTGGGCCCAAAGTTTTGGGAAAAATGGAGACTCTTGTTGTAGTCCCCTAAATGTGACACAATGCTCAGCGTGTGCACAAGGCCTTCCAGATGCTGCATTAAAACCGCACCAAATACTCATCGCCTGCACAAGGCCTTCCAGATACTGAGGTAAAACGCACCAAATTATCTTCTGCACATGGCCTTACAGATACTGAAGTAAAACTCAACAAATACTCATCTTCTGGACGTGGCCTTACAGATACTGAAGTAACCAAAACCAAAATTGAAACCAACACAGCTGCACTCCCATCATCCCCAGAGGTCCCGCACTGCAGCACCGGCCACTAAAAGCAGAATACCACGGGTGGCATCACAACAACTATCCCTAATTCACCACCTCCAGAACTTTTAACTTGATACCCAAGGCCACAGAGCCGGGTCTCGACCCTTATGGCTCCCCGGATGCATCAAAGCTCGGTTCCAAATAGCCCATGGCCCTGGGGCACATCACTATTCTTTAGTGTGGGGGCCCTAAAACAATGGGCCACCACCCCGCAGAGAATACCAGCCCTCAGCTTCCTAGTTTTACCTTAACTGGCAATTAAAAATAGGGCGGACCCCTACACATTTATTTTTGCCAGCCAAGGTAAAATTAGGCAACAGAGGGTGGCAGCTTGCAGCTGTCTGCTTTCATTGGGCTAGACTAAAAATACTATGAAGTCCTATGTGTTTTTTTTAATTAATTAATCTGTTTAACACACTATGATGGCAGGTTGGTTGCCATACACATCTGTGTATGGCAACCCACTTCACTTTTTTTTTTTTTTTTTTGGTTATTACCCAATTCAATTTCCCCGATTATTACGAATTTTCATTTTAACTTAGAATTACAAGCAATAACCTCGTTATTCACACTACATGTGATGCATATGCTATTTAACTTGTATTTGTGTTTGCAACTTGTACCATGTTACTGTTTATTTATGTATGTACCCTCCCTCCCTTTCCCCCCTTCCCCCCCCTAGTTTATTCTGTTCCCCCTCCCCCACCCCACTCCCCTCTCCCCCCTTTTATAAAAAATTTTTTCAATAAAGACTTTTTGAAAACAACGGTACAGATTGTGGGAGCGCAGTCTGAGTGCAACAGCCAATTAGACACTCTCACAGACAGTAAGGCTGTGCCCCCACAATCTGTACCAGTTTACAGATCGGTATGGCAACCAACCTGCTATCATAAATAGATTAATAAAAAAAAAATGCATAGGGCTTCACAGTATTTTTAGCCTAGCCTAGTGAAAGTCAACAGCTGCGATCTGCTACCCTCAGCTGCCTAATTTTACCTTAATTGGCAAAGAAAAGCATAGGGCTCTGCACTATTTTTAATTGCCAGCCAAGGTAAAACTAGGCAGCTGAGGGCTGGTATTCTCAGAGGGGAGAAGGCCCATTATTTTAGGGTCTCCCCATGCTAAAGAATAGCAGCTCACAGCCCCACCCCCCTGAAAATGGTGCATTCATCATAGTTCCAGGCACTTTACCAGGCTCTTCCAGCGGCCCTGGTGGTGGTGGCACACATGGTAATGAGGAGTTAATACCAGCTTTGTATTGCCAGC
>JARQOC010001338.1:0-43455 GCA_033576535.1 Allobates femoralis
AGGAGAAGTAGAGACACTTAGTTAGTCTAGACGTAGAAGGAGTCGAGTCTAGACAAGAAACAGACTTGAACTTGGAGTAGGAGCAGGGGCTCTGCACCCCGTGCAGCCCCTGGGCCGTCACCGGTCGGGTGTTAGCACCTGAGGCCTCAACAACCGGGATCGGGCATCACCAACCACGGGTTCCAAAATACCCCCGTGCCCAACTCACAGCCGGTTCACTGGTACCAAAGCTGGCAGCAGTTCACCTCTGCTACGCGAACCAGAAGCGTGGAGGAGCAGCTTTACAGGAGCACCCCACCACCAGCCAACTTCCAGTCGTCTAACCAGCGGTGTACCCGCCGAGGGACCCAAGGCTCCCCAAAACATCCATAACGTACATCTTGGATAGGGATTGAAGCAGCCTCCCCGTACCCGACCTGGTATTCCTGGGCGACAATGGCAAATACTTAGCTAGAATGGAGGAACACTACGGATCTCTGAGGGACACCTATCACTGCTGAGTCCACCCGGTCTACTACCCGTGAACTGTATACCATGTACTGCCTGCTGGTTACAGTAAATACCCGTTACAGAGACTTTCAGTGTCCGTGCTTCCTTATGATTGCATCCGTCCGCACTCAAGGTAACCGCAGCTGCCGCACAACATCTTGAGCAGCTCCAGCCTCCGGGGATCACCGCTCAGCCTGTGGGGAGCGTTCCATCTTGCTGCTGTCCATCCCCCGGAGGTTCCGCAGCGTCGGTAACGATTACCGAACTACTCATAGGTGGCGTCACGAATAAATTAACCCCTTTAATCTGTTCCTACAAGACGTCTTCAACTATTGATCTGCACCCAACCGGGCCCGACTACCGGCAGGCGCGGCCCACCCGTGACAAGGAGCTACAGCCTGTCTAAACCGGAGTCCACGGGCCTACGGTGAGTCATATCCTGTGTCTCAGCAAAGTGGACTCTACCTATCTCTGGGCTGGCCAGGCTGTGCTCCTGGTGAACATTGTACCCCGGTTGGGTTATAATCTTCAACTACTTCAAGTAAAGGGTAAGAACAACAAAGACTGTTGTCGTCATTTCCTTTCTATGCCCACCTGCATGACTACCACTACCCTCATCTTCCTCCTCTGCACCCTTCACCATCCCATCAATCTTCTACACATTCCATGGAACCCACCCTACCTGGAGAGGGTATATCACTTGGCTGCCCTACCTTCGCCCCGTGGAAGACCCCTGGCCACCCATAGTCAGAAATTCAGTTGGCGTCACAAACTATTTTCCCCTGTAAATATCTTTCTTTAACTGCCTGGTTTTGGTGCAAATGCAGCCAAAACGCTGTGTGTGAATGTAGCCATATTGTAAGTCATGAGGACACCATTGCCATAGTAACTGCTGTCGCTATGGCAACGGTGACCTTACTGCTTACTATATGACAGTGCTGAGACCTGCTCTTTACTAGCGCAAGTCTCAGCGCTGTCATATAGCAAGCAGTGAGGTCACCGTTGTCATAGTTCCCTCTGTTGCTATGGCAACTGTGACCTCAACACTTACTATACCGCAGGTCTCAGTGCTGTTATTCAATGATCAGAGACCATGGGGAGTGGATGTGTTTTTTCTCTCCATGGTCTCTAATGTAGCAGAGATCAGTCTGTCCAGGAAGAGAGAATAAGAGGATCACGGAGGGGTTTGAGGGTGGGGAGGGTATAATAAAGGTGGGGTTACTAAGTGTCTTTGTGTTTTTTTTTTTTTTAAATAAAATTATTTTTCTCTGTGCTGTGACTTTTTTATTATTTATTTGAGATTCTTAATGGCCGGGTCTAACTTGGCTTCACATTATGAACCTCAGGGCTTAATACCAGCTAGCAATACAATGCTGGTGTTAACCCCTTACTACCCAGCGTGCCACCACCACCAGAGCCCACTGGAAGAGTCTGGTAAAGCTTCTGGAAATGCCACTATGATGAATGCGACATTTTCAGGGGCATCTGCAATCTGCTATTTTTAGCATAGGGGGGACCCTAAAACAATGGGCCCTCACCCCGCTGAGAATACCAGCCCTCAGCTGCCTAGTTTTACCTTGGCTGGCAATTAAAAAAGAGGGCAGAGCCAATGCATATTTTTTTCCCAGCCAAGGTAAAATTATGCAGCTGAGGGTGGCAAATCCACTTTCACTGGGCGAGACCTAAAAATACTGCGAAGCCCCACGCATTTTTTAAAATGATTTATTTAACACCCTTTGATGACAGGTTGGTTGCCATACACTAATGTGTATGACAACCAAGAACAATCGTTGTCCAGAGAGTGGAAATGCAATCTGACTGCAACAGCCAATTACAGAGGTTCTTACAGAGTGGGAGCATCTGTGATTGACTGTGTGCTGGTCAGTGCAAGTAGCTTAATGGGCAGCCCCAGAAGTGATTCAGAGATAGCGTGGGAAACTGAGCTGACCCGGAGGCAGCAATAGGAGTCTAGTAAGCCCGATCTACCTGTTCTATTATCTATGTATCTCTAATCTATCTATCTTCCTAGTTCCTGCAACGGGCCATTAGGGTCAGGGAGTTCACGGTGGCTGTGACTCTGCTCCGTGCCCTGGCTGTGCAGTAAATGGATTATTTACAGGGCAATTAGAAGTTCTTTCGTGACACCACCTGTGGAACCTGGACATAGGAGACCAGCGCTGCTGCTGTGGACCTCTGGGTTGGATGAAATGGCAGCCGAGATGGTATCGCTCCCAACAGTTGGAGCGGGACCCCAGGGTTAGATGAGAAAGTCTATGGGAATGATGATTGTGACTGTGCAATGGTGCAGGAAGGCGTGGGGAATAACTGGAAGACAGACGGGATTGCAGTCCTTAAGCGTTTTCACACAGTTCAATTCAGCAGTCCAGCCCAGCAGTGGCACTGTGTCCTCTGGGTCTGCGATCAAGCCAACTCCCAGGCAACTTGGGTCCTTCCTCCGAGACACCCTGTCATAAGCCTCTGCTGGTTGACTCTCCCACTCTGGCTACTCACCTCTCCTGCCCTGCGTCTTCGTGCACAGTGTCCCACACAGGTGGCTGTGGGTCTTTTCGGGCGATGGGCTACCCGTTCACTGAACCCAGGTTTAGCCACCATTTCGGTGAATTTGCACAGTCAGTAGCCACTTCCCATACAGGTGCAGCAGCCTCCGGTTTCCTGGTTGAGCCTTGAAGCGTTTCCACCAGATCAGGGCTGGTCCCCTGTTGCAACCAGTCCCTCTGCCCAACTCATGCCAGGTCCAGATTCGTGGCCCCACAGGTGGATCATCCACTCCCGTGTCCCCTAGGACTCGCTCTCTTCAACTCTTCTCAGTCCAACTCCACTCACTCCTTTTCTTCCTCTCTGCTTTTCCTACCTTCTCCTCCCAACTGCTCTAACTACTCCCTCCCCCAGCCAGAAGATGGGGCTCTTCCTACTTAGGAACCGCCCAAGATCCCCTGGCTTGGATTTAGGATGGGTTTTGGGTGCAGGTGTTCGAGTGTCTCGGGTTTGTGTCCTCTCCTTACCTGGGAATGGGATACCACACCTATGGCTTAGGTGCAGTACCTCTGTGGCAACCAGACAGCAGAAGCACCACAGTCCTGTCACTCAGAGCAGACAGATGTATAGCAGAACAGTATGCAGAAAATCTACATTATGTCTGCATGCTGTTCCCATGCAGTTTGAACATGCTATTAGCCATCTTGGCCTTTTTACAGCCCCCCAGACCTCAATGTCGGGTGTAGCAGAAAATTACTTGCGTTTCCCATTGACTTACATTGTACTCGCTATTCAGAATGAATACACGATTATTACAAAGTACTTGTTATCAATGTAATGATTACGAATATTTTGGTACTCGCTCATCTCTAGGCACAATATATACACTAACATATTAATGCTGAGGACATCATCAAGCTCCCAATTCAGGGGAAAGGTTCCTATCCTGACTCCACATACGGCAATCAGACTCATTCTCCGGATCAATGTCCCAGCCCCGTAATCTGGTGCCCATAACCGGTAACCTGCAAGGATCTGAACTGTGCTGAGGTGACAAGTTAGAGCCCCGGAATGTACACATGAACAGATGTATGGAAGGATGGATGGACGGATGGACAGACAGATGGATGGATGGAGGCTGCATTGTGGGGACAGGTCTCCTGTAAGTGTCCTGGTATCTGTATTTTGTATAAGCAGCAGAACTGACTTCATTTGGGAACAATATGATCTCTGTTCTTTACAAGTTGAACTGAGACCAATATCCTCAATCCCATGAATCGTACTGGCGCATCCCCACAAGTAAACAGCACCTGGAAGAACGGCAGCTACAGACAGTTATCCATGTGACAGAGATGGTGCCAAAGTCATTTCATCAATTAAATCAAATATTAATCATGAAAAGAAGTTTCCACGTCATCTGGAGGATTATTAAATTATATATCACAATGGTTGTTGCACGCAGAGCGCTGAGTATCAGGCTGTATTGCCACCACCAACAACAAGAAAGTATCTTTAAGGGCCCCTTTACACACGGCTACATTTCTAGGGTGGCTACAGGTAACTTACTGGTTGCAGTGAAATCATGGAGAGATTATTCCATTTGTACACAGCAACAAGATAGAACCTTGTCTCCATGATTTCACTGCAACCAGTAAGTTACCTATAGCCACCCAAGAAATGTAGCCTCGTGTAAAGGGGCCCTAAAAGTACCGTATTATACGACTGTCAGGGTACCTTTACACGCGGCTACATTTCTAGGGTGGCTACAGGTAACTTACTGGTTGCAGTGAAATCATGGAGACAAGGTTCTATCTTGTTACTGTGTACAAATGGAATAATCTCTCCATGATTTCACTGCAACCAGTAAGTTACCTGTAGCCACCCTAGAAATGTAGCCGCGTGTAAAGATACCCTAATGGTACCTTTACACGCCGCCACAACAGGATGGATACAACCGCTACAGGCTACAAAAGTAGCTTGTCGCGCCAATATCGCCCGTAGTAGCGGCGTCTGAAGACGGGACGACACAGCCGGCTACAGATACCTCTGTATCCGTGCACTGCCCATAAACAGATGGCTACATCGCCGATTGTAGCGAGCTGTATCGGCGTGTAAAGAAGCTACAGAAGGGAACTCGGGACACCCGGCGATGTAGCTGCAATGTGGCTAAGGCGTCACCCATGCTCCGTGATACCGCGCCCCTTCAGCGATTATTGGTGGAAGATGCTGCGTTACGATTGGCCCTTGCCTCCCAGCCCTCCATCTTGGATGAGCTGTCCCTTCAGCACTACACATACGCACCTCAGTTCAATCGGCACACGCGGCTGTCACAAGCGCTGATCGTGCGTGACAAGGCAAACACTTGTACTACGCACACATAGCCCCGGACCGCTACTTTAATACACACGGGATATGTGACTGGCCACCGCTGTAGCGTGACCCATTACCATCGATTTGGATGCATTCGCCAGGCTCCGCCATGTCACAAGCGCTTATTCCGTGCCACACTCCGCTCACTAGTACGGCACGTCTCGGCCATCCGCCCTTTCCGTCGTGCCCAATCACAACTCCGTAGTGTTGGCCAATGGTTGTGGTTTGGGCGCGGCGTACAGGTCTGTGGCACGCCTATTTGTTTTACGTCCTGCCTTTGTTGCTCCCAGATCACTCTGTGGTGGCGGTGTGTACAGCTGGTACGCTGAGCTACAGACGGCTACTTGCGACACCCGGCGATGTATCTAGCTGTAGATGTAGCGTAGCGTAGCGCACCTTGTGGCGGCGTGTAAAGAGGGTGCGGTTCCCGTTGGTAACCGTTCGGCCGTGCTCGTGCACGTGAAGTTGCCGTTGGTATCCATCCTGTTGTGGCGGCGTGTAAAGGTACCTTAAGGGTACCTTTTACACGCCGCTACAACAGGATGGATACAACCCACTACAGGCTACGATTGTAGCTTGCGTCGTCAATATAGCCAGTAGTAGCGGCGTGTGAAGACGGTAGGAGGCAGCCGGCAACAGATACATCTGTTTCCGAGCACTGCTCTGAAACAGGTGGCTAAAAAGCCGATTGCAGCGAGCTGTATCGGCGTGTAAAGAAGCTACAGAAGGGATGTCTATACACCAGGCGATGTACCTGGTATGTAGCTGGGGCGTGACACAGGCTCCGGGATACCGCGCCCCTTCAGCGATCATTGGAGGAAGCTCCTGCGTTACGATTGGTTGTCGCTGCATAGGGCGGCATATTTAAGGAGCTGACCAGTCACACTACACAATTGCTCGAGCGTCATGTATTAAACAGCCTCCTGCGATGCCTGGCCAATCATGATGTTATTGCTTTGTCCTATCAGCGTACGGACGTGTCGTACTCCACAATTGTGGCATGCCTATGTGCTGTCCCTGCTGCACCAGGTCCGCCCATATTAGCTGGTTGTAGCGGTGTGTAAATGAGGTAAGGTAAGCTACAGATGGCTACTTGAGACACCCGGCGATGTATCTAGCTGTAGATGTAATGTAGCGTAGCGCACCTTGTGGCGGCGTGTAAAGGTGGTGCGTTTCCCGTTTGTAACCGTTTGGCCGTGCTCGTGCACGTGAAGTAGCGGGTTGTATCCATCCTGTTGTAGCGGCGTGTAAAGGTACCCTAAGAATCACTGGAACGTAAGACGTACCATGAATTCAGAGGAGGAAAGTAGGTGTAGGAAGGAGGGGTTGCACTAGGAGTTTGAACTCAGAAGAATCTGAGAGACAGAGAGTCGAGCAGTGGATGAGTGTGTGGGCCTGCTGACAATCTTTGGGGTGTGCAGGACACAAGCTGTGGACGAGAGCCAGAATCTCAGGCTGATAGGACTTCATGCCTTGCAGCAATCTGGAGGCTGCTGAGTTGCAAGCTTAGCAGTCACACTGTGAAACTACCAGAGGCAGAGTTACCATCATAGGGCTAGAAGAACCAGTGTGGCTCTGGGGTCTTCAGAGTCCGTGGTTTCCTGCATACTTGCTATTAGCCACGAGGAAGGAAGAGGCACAAAGGGAAGCGGCTAGTACTTAGAACCTCAACTGAAGGAGATAGACAGCTGTAAAATCCATATACCTGTCCATCATAGCAGTGCTTAGTTCTTCTCAGACTGGTCAGATCGCCCGACCTGGTGAAACAGTTCCCTGAATTTGAGGTTGATTGCAATTCCAAGTAAAAGGTAAAGAACAGAGACTGTTTTCTTGCTTCTTTTCTGCGGAGACCCAGCACCTCCACTAACTACTACAACCTAACTGAGAATTTTGATAAATGAGGATTTATAGTCAAGTGTAAATCATATTAAACCCTACAAATGATAACTTTATTATTAACTTATACAAAAACACACCAAGCGTGGATAAAAACTAGGTGCACAGGATAGTATGAAGGAAGGATGCTGTCCTTGATAAATGCCTCCCTCCTTTCACCTGCCTGACAGCGGAGGTCGGCGCCCTAAGAAACGTAGTGGTGCCCCCACTCGTCGACGGCTAGCTCTGTCCTGCCCTAACCTTACCCTAGAAGTGATGAGGTGGTGCTCCCCCCTATAATAAACCCTCCCAGGGTTTGGACTGCTGGCCGACAGGTCTGTCCCCGTGTCCTAGTGTTAAGAGCAGAGTATCACCATCCATATGCTAGTCTCCCCCATTGCTGGTATGACTTTAGATAGTTATAAGATAAGATCTCCTATTCTGTGTGTGTCTCAACCCTCCGGTGGCGTGGTCCTGTATGATGAAAACAGACCGTACCCACGTTGGTATCACACAGATGAGAAGGGGTACTTAGCTTAACAGGGTGGTGTGCTCATCCCTTGACGCCTTTCACCATTCATCAGAAGGCTTGATGACAACATTCCATGTGTTCTGTGCAAGTACACACAACCTTGATGTGGAGGGGGTGGTATGCTATGACTCCAACCCCCTTTATAACGAGTACTATGTGCCCTGGTGCCGCCCACATCCTGTGACATCAGGCCACCCCACCCCCACCAGCCACTGTCCAGCCAAACCTCCAAAATATGATAAAAGTGGGGTATATCCTCCATATATAGTGTCACAGTCATGCCTCCAATGTTTTACTCACAGTATTCAAGTCAGGAGGGGCCGCAGAGCCACTGAACCGCACTCCACCGCCGCCATCATCATCCTGGTGGAACGCACGCATCACAGGAAGTGACGTAGCGCGCGTGCGCAATGGCCCTCCCGGCGTTTCGTCGGCGGAAGCTCCCTTACAGGACACTGCAGCTGCGCGCAGTGTATAGTCGAGTCACCCGTTGTCAGGGTGACCCCGCTGACATGGGTGCGGGCGCAGCACAGCTCATAGGCATAGCCCCATTCCTTTACCTGACACACTGATCTTTTAATCACATTAGTGCACCGATCTTGCAGCACTATTTCTGGGCTGTTGTAGGTGGCTAGTGGGAAGGGTAAACATATACTCCTGCATCCCCCATGACATACCATTCACGGGGCAGGGTAGCTGTTGGGCAGAGTCAACAGGGGCTAGTGGCTATACTTGGGGCGCCCATGTTATACTCAGATATACATTAGATAGATAAAACATTCATTTTATAATGAATCTCACTTCTCAGCCAGAGTAACCTGTACACATACCATTCATTTACAGAAAGCACGCATATGACAACTGCTCATTTAACCCTTTTGGGGTCAAGGAATCTAACCTAAATATCCACTCCGCCTCTCTCCTTACGACATTCAGATCATGGTTTCCTCTCCGTGGACCGGTCCTCACCACCTACATTATCCTGAAGGTCACGTGTTTAATGTCCCCTCCATGTATCTCATTCATGTGCCTCGCGATAGGGGTGTCCCTTCTATTCCTAATGTCCCCCAAGTGATCACCCACCCTTCCTCTGAACTCTCTGACCGTCTTTCCAACATAGTCCAGCCGGCAGGTGCACGTGGGTACGTATACCACCCCGGCGGACGTACAGTTGGAAAAATCACGCAGAAAGAAAGTTTTGTTGCTGGCCACACTATGAATAGACTTACACGGTGTCATATTCCCACAGAATCTACAGTCTCCACATCTGAAGAAATCCTTTGGTTTTACACCCAGCCAGGTTGATCCCGCAACCAGGGGCTTATAGTAACTGTGTACCAGTCTGTCTGACAAGGAGCGGCCCCTACAATAGGTAACACTGGGTGTCAGGGAGATCATCCCCTTCAAATCTCAGTCGGAAGTTAGAACATCCCAATACCTGCGTAGCACACTCATGATTTTTCGATTTTGACAGTCAAAAGTGCCAATGAGCCTCGTGATACCGGGGTCCTCTTTCTGGCGTCTCCCACATTTTTGTAGAAGTTCCTCTCTGTTTTGTTGTTCCGCATGACTATGTGCCGCTTGCAGCACCGATCGTGGGTAGCCCCTCTTCAAAAAACGCCTCGTCAGGTCATCAGCCTGTAATCTGAAATCACACATATTAGAGCAGTTCCTTCTCAGTCTCAAGTATTGTCCCTTTGGGATGCCCCTCTTAAGTGGTACTGGATGGTAACTTTCCCACCTCAGGAGGCTATTGGTTGATGTTGGCTTGCGATAGGTCCTAGTTGTGTTTTTACTTAAACATATAGTACTAGATGGCAGCCCGATTGTAAAGAATCGGGTAGTCTAGAATCCAGATATAGTTTATTTACGAATAGTTTGGGTAGTGCGGTGAAATTAATTGTGTGTATACAGGCGGCTCTGTGGGTAGCAGAGTATATGGTGGCTCAGTGGCTAGCACTGCGGGCGGTCACTCAGTGGCTAGCACTGCGCGCGGTCGCTCAGTGGATAGCAGTGAGTGCGGTGAGAGTGGTCAGCACAGCGGCGTGGGCAGAGTGGTCAGGACATACACACATACATACAGACACATACACACACACACACACACTCACTCACTCCGCTATACTTACCACCGACCCTGCGTCTTCTCCGGCGCCTGGATCCTGAGTCAGCATGTGGCCACCCCCGGACGACTGGAGAGGGCAGAGGACGGCTGGAGGCTGGAGGGGGCAGGGGACGGCTGGAGGCTGGAGGGGGCAGGGGGCAGGGGACGGCTGGAGGGGGCAAGGGACGGCTGGAGGGGGCAGGGGACGGCTGGAGGGGGCAGGGGACGGCTGGAGGGGCAGGGGACGGCTGGAGGGGGCAAGGGATGGCTGGAGGCTGGAGAGGGCAGAGAACGGCTGGAGGCTGGAGAGGGCAGAGGACGGCTGGAGGCTGGAGAGGGCAGAGGACGGCTGGAGGGGGCAGAGGACGGCTGGAGGGGGCAGAGGAGGGCTGGAGGGGGCAGAGTACGGCTGGAGGGGGCAGAGTACGGCTGGAAGGGGCAGGGGACGGCTGGAGGGGGCAGGGGACGGCTGGAGGGGGCAGGGGACGGCTGGAGGGGGCAGGGGATGGCTGGAGGGGGGAGGGGACGGCTGGAGGTGGCAGAGGACGGCTGGAGGGGGCAGAGGACGGCTGGAAGGGGCACAGGGCACAGGCTGGAGGGGGCACAGGGCACAGGCTGGAGGGGGCACAGGCTGGAGGGGGCAGGGGACGGCTGGAGGGGGGAGGGGACGGCTGGAGGGGGGAGAGGACGGCTGGAGGGGGCAGAGGACGGCTGGAGGGGGCACAGGGCATAGGCTGGAGGGGGCACAGGCTGGAGGGGGCACAGGCTGGAGCTGGCACAGGGCAGAGGCTGGAGGGGGCACAGGCTGTAGGGGGCACAGGGCACAGGCTGGAGGGGGCAGAGGCTGGAGAGGGGACAGGCTGGAGGGGGCACAGGCTGGAGGGGGCACAGGCTGTAGGGGGCAGAGGGCACAGGCTGGAGAGGGCACAGGCTGGAGGGGGCAGAGGGCAGAGGCTGGAGGGGGTACAGGGCAGAGGCTCGAGGGGCAGAGGGCACAGGCTGGAGGGGGCACAGGCTGGAGGGGGCACAGGGCACAGGCTGGAGGGGGCACAGGGCAGAGGCTGGAGGGGGCAGAGGCTGGAGGGGGGCAGAGGCTGGAGGGCACAGGGCACAGGCTGGAGGGGGCAGAGGCTGGAGGGGGCAGAGGCTAGAGCTGGCACAGGGCAGAGGCTGGAGGGGGCACAGGGCACAGGCTGGAGGGGGCAGAGGCTGTAGGGGCACAGGGCACAGGCTGGAGGGGGCACAGGCTGGAGAGGGCAGAGGGTGGAGGGGGGACAGGGCACAGGCTGTAGGGGGCAGAGGGCAGAGGCTGGAGAGGGCACAGGCTGGAAAGGGCAGAGGGCAGAGGCTGTAGGGGGCACAGGGCAGAGGCTGGAGGGGGCACAGGGCACAGGCTGTAGGGGGCACAGGCTGTAGGGGGCACAGGGCACAGGCTGTAGGGGGCACAGGGCACAGGCTGTAGGGGGCACAGGGCACAGGCTGGAAGGGGCACAGGGCACAGGCTGGAGGGGGCACAGGGCAGAGGCTGGAGGGGGGAGAGGCTGGAGGGGACACAGGATGGAGGGGGCACAGGCTGGAGGGGGCACAGGCTGGAAGGGGCACAGGCTGGAGGGGGCACAGGCTGGAGGGGGCACAGGCTGGAGGGGGCACAGGCTGGAGCTGGCACAGGCTGGAGAGGGCACAGGCTGGAGAGGGCAGAGGGCATAGGCTGTAGGGGGCACAGGGCAGAGGCTGGAGGGGGTACAGGCTGTAGGGGGCACAGGCTGGAGGGGGCACAGGGCACAGGCTGTAGGGGGCACAGGTCACAGGCTGGAGGGGGCACAGGGCACAGGCTGGAGGGGGCACAGGGCACAGGCTGGAGGGGGGAGAGGCTGGAGGGGGCACAGGATGGAGGGGGCACAGGCTGGAGGGGGCACAGGCTGGAAGGGGCACAGGCTGGAAGGGGCACAGGGCACAGGCTGGAGGGGGCACACGCTGGAGGGGGAACAGGCTGTAGCTGGCACAGGGCACAGGCTGGAGGGGGCACAGGCTGTAGGGGGCACAGGGCACAGGCTGGAGGGGGCCCAGGCTGGAGAGGGGACAGGCTGGAGAGGGGACAGGCTGTAGGGGGCACAGGCTGTAGGGGGCAGAGGGCACAGGCTGGAGGGGGCAGAGGCTGGAGAGGGCACAGGCTGGAGGGGGCATAGGGCAGAGGCGGGAGGGGGCACAGGGCACAGGCTGGAGGGGCAGAGGCTGGAGGGGGCACAGGCTGGAGCTGGCACAGGGCACAGGCTGGAGGGGGCACAGGCTGGAGAGGGCACAGGCTGGAGATGGCAGAGGGCAGAGGCTGGAGGGGGCACAGGGCACAGGCTGGAGGGGCAGAGGCTGGAGGGTGCAGAGGCTGTAGGGGGCAGAGGGCACAGACTGGAGGGGGCACAGGCTGGAGGGGCACAGGGCACCGGCAGGAGGGGGCACAGGCTGGAGGGGGCAGAGGCTGGAGCTGGCATAGGGCAGAGGCTGGAGGGGGCAAAGGGCACAGGCTGGAGGGGGCACAGGCTGGAGGGGGCACAGGGCAGAGGCTGTAGGGGGCACAGGGCACAGGCTGGAGGGGGCACAGGGCACAGGCTGGAGGGGGCACAGGGCACAGGCTGGAGGGGGCACAGGGCAGAGGCTGGAGGGGGGAGAGGCTGGAGGGGGCACAGGATGGAGGGGGCACAGGCTGGAGGGGGCACAGGCTGGAAGGGGCACAGGCTGGAGGGGGCACAGGGCACAGGCTGGAGGGGGCACAGGCTGGAGCTGGCACAGGCTGGAGAGGGCACAGGCTGGAGAGGGCAGAGGGCATAGGCTGTAGGGGGCACAGGGCAGAGGCTGGAGGGGGCACAGGCTGTAGGGGGCACAGGCTGGAGGGGGCACAGGGCACAGGCTGGAGGGGGCACAGGTCACAGGCTGGAGGGGGCCCAGGGCACAGGCTGGAGGGGGCACAGGGCACAGGCTGGAGGGGGCACAGGGCACAGGCTGGAGGGGGGAGAGGCTGGAGGGGGCACAGGCTGGAGGGGGCACAGGCTGGAGGGGGAACAGGCTGGAGCTGGCACAGGGCACAGGCTGGAGGGGGCACAGGCTGTAGGGGGCACAGGGCACAGGCTAGAGGGGGCCCAGGCTGGAGAGGGGACAGGCTGTATGGGGCACAGGCTGTAGGGGGCAGAGGGCACAGGCTGGAGGGGCAGAGGCTGGAGGGGGCACAGGCTGGAG
Source organism: Allobates femoralis (assembly GCA_033576535.1). Taxonomy (NCBI): domain Eukaryota; kingdom Metazoa; phylum Chordata; class Amphibia; order Anura; family Aromobatidae; genus Allobates; species Allobates femoralis. Next base: position 13,095 of record JARQOC010001338.1, read on the forward strand.
CTGGCACAGGGCACAGGCTGGAGGGGGCACAGGCTGGAGAGGGCACAGGCTGGAGGGGGCAGAGGGCAGAGGCTGGAGGGGGCACAGGGCACAGGCTGGAGGGGCAGAGGCTGGAGGGTGCAGAGGCTGTAGGGGGCAGAGGGCACAGACTGGAGGGGGCACAGGCTGGAGGGGCACAGGGCACCGGCAGGAGGGGGCACAGGCTGGAGGGGGCAGAGGCTGGAGCTTGCATAGGGCAGAGGCTGGAGGGGGCACAGGGCACAGGCTGGAGGTGGCACAGGCTGGAGGGGGCACAGGGCAGAGGCTGGAGGGGGCACAGGCTGGAGAGGGCACAGGCTGGAGGGGGCACAGGGCAGAGGCTGGAGAGGGCACAGGCTGGAGGGGGCACAGGGCAGAGGCTGGAGGGGGCACAGGCTGGAGAGGGCACAGGCAGGTGGGGGCACAGGGCACAGGCTGGAGGGGGCTCAGGGCACAGGTTGGAGGGGGCACAGGGCACAGGCTGGAGCGGAGGCGGAGGCTGGAGGGCAGAGGAGCGTATGGTGCAAACTCACAGCGGCCGGCGCGCGTCTGCTGTTGGAGGAGAGGAGGGGCGGGCAGAGGTGCAGGACAGGAAGTCCCGTCCTCCCTCCTCTCCAGGCGCGCGGCAGCCGGCAGGCAGCACGGGTACCTCGAGCGGGTGCAGGGCCCCCCCAGGTGGCGGGCCAATGGGCCCTCCCCTGCCCCCCCGCTATGTACGCGAGTGTGTGGAGGGCAGAGGGTGGAGGGGAGAGGCTGTAGGGCACACGGAACTTCCGAGATCGGAACGTTCCTGTGCCGGTGCTTGTAGCAGGGGGGCCCTGCACTGGATGACGTCACCAGCCCCTGGGCAAAGTCCATCACGGAAGTGGGCTTCGCCTTTTCCGGAAGTGGCCTTCGGGTTTTATATATAAGATGGTATTAGATTTAGGTTGCCATAAGAGTAATACCAATATCGGATACAATTTGGATAAAAAACAACTTTATTTGTATAAATATTTAAAAGGATCCAGACTCACAGCATGAAATAGAAACCTCAAAAACAACCACAAATACAATTACAGTGTTAATAATAGGCAATAATTCAAACCTATAATTGTTGACAAGGACCCATCGGCCTCCTTCCTCATAAAGACATCCAAAAAGGGGAGTTCTGTGGGACTGCTCTCAAAGGTGAATCTCAGACCGATTCGGTTGATATTCAGACATCTGACAAAATTCGCGAAACGGTACTCTGGTCCAGACCACAGCAAAAATACATCATCTATATACCTGGACCAGAGGACAAGGTGGGGCTCCCACCAGTTGATGTCGTCCATAAACATGATGGTTTCCTCCCACCAGTCCAGGTACAGATTGGCGTACGACGGGGCGCAGGAGCTCCCCATCGCCGTACCCCTGAGCTGGTGGAAGTACTTCCTGTCAAATAGAAATGTGTTATGATACAACACGAGGAGGACCAGTCCAAGGGGAGGAAACCATGATCTGAATGTCCTAAGGAGAGAGGCGGAGTGGATATTTAGGTTCGATTCCTTGACCCCCAAAAGGGTTCAATGAGCAGTTGTCATATGCGTGCTTTCTGTAAATGAATGGTATGTGTACAGGTTACTCTGGCTGAGAAGTGAGATTCATTATAAAATGAATGTTTTATCTATCTAATGTATATCTGAGTATAACATGGGCGCCCCAAGTATAGCCACTAGCCCCTGTTGACTCTGCCCAACAGCTACCCTGCCCCATGAATGGTATGTCCTGGGGGATGCAGGTGTATATGTTTACCCTTCCCACTAGCCACCTACAACAGCCCAGGAATAGTGCTGCAAGATCGGTGCACTAATGTGTTTAAAAGATCAGTGTGTCAGGTAAAGGAATGGGGCTATGCCTATGAGCTGTGCTGCGCCCGCACCCATGTCAGCGGGGTCACCCTGACAACGGGTGACTCGACTATACACTGCGCGCAGCTGCAGTGTCCTGTAAGGGAGCTTCCGCCGACGAAACGCCGGGAGGGCCATTGCGCACGCGCGCTGTCTCTTCCTGTGACGCGTGCGTTCCACCAGGATGATGATGGCGGCAGTGGAGTGCGGTTCAGTAGCTCCGCGGCCCCTTCTGACTTGAATACTGTGAGTAAAACATTGGAGGCATGACTGCAACACTATATATGGAGGATATACCCCACTTTTATCATATTTTGGAGGTTTGGCTGGACAGTGGCTGGTGGTGGTGGGGGTGGCCTGATGTCACAGGATGTGGGCGCACCAGGGCACATAGTACTCGATATAAAGGAGGTTGGAGTCATAGCACACCACCCCCTCCACATCAAGGTTGTGTGTACTTGCACAGAACACATGGACTGTTGTCATCAAGCCTCCTGATGATTGGTGAAACGCGGCGAGGCGCGGGGATGAGCACACCACCCTGTTAAGCTAAGTACCCCTTCTCATCTGTGTGATACCAACGTGGGTACGGTCTGTTTTCATCATACAGGACCATGCCACCGGAGGGTTGAGACACACATAGAATAGGAGATCTTATCTTATAACTATCTAAAGTCATACCAGCAATGGGGGAGACTAGCAAATGGGTGGTGATACTATGATTTTAACACTAGGACATGGGGACAGACCTGTTGGCCAGCAGTCCAAACCCTGGGAGGGTTTCTTATAGGAGTGAGCACCACCTCCTCACTTCTAGGGTAAGGTTAGGACACGACAGGGCTAGCCGCCGACGAGTGGGGGCGCCACTACGTTTCTTAGGGTGCCGACCTCCGCTGTCAGGCAGGTGAAAGGAGGGAGGCATTTATCAAGGACAGCATCCTTCCTTCATACTATCCTGTGCACCTATTTTTTATCCAAGTTTGGTGTGGTTTTGTATAAGTTAATAATAAAGTTATCATTTGTAGGGTTTAACTACTACAACCTCCATCATCCTCCTCTCCACCATCTCCTGTATACCCCAGGGGTTTGTTCCTGCTGAGGGGAGTGAACCATGTAGCTGGTCACCCCTGATCAGTTGCCCAGCTGGCGTCACAACAAAGTCTTTTATCCCCTGTAAATAATCTCCTTCTACATGTCTGGTCAGGGCCATGGCTTCTGGGGATGCGTCCATGAACTACAGACTGATAGTCCGAGTACCCCGGCCATACAGCACAGAACATGTCTCCTCCAGAGTCCAGTGGTGGAAGCTTTACACCTCTCCATTTGACTCTTGTTATTGTGCTTGGTGATGTATGTCTGTACAGAACACATGACCTATAGAGTCCAGAAGTGGCTTTAGACCGCTCCATCCAACTCTTGGAATTGTGCTTGGTGATTTACGGCTACAGGCAGGTGATGAAGCTTCTAGTGGGCGCAAATGTTTGTGCTGATGCTCCCAAAGGAGGTCTGGACTTTCAATAATTAGTACATTAAAAATATATCAGTGCACTGAAAGATGGTTGCTACGTGATGTGTAGGAGATGGAAACAGGTGGAAATGTCATTGGTACAACCTGTGCAGCCATGCAGGGGCTCAAGAGATCAGGGGTACACTACTACCTCCAGGGCAGGTGGAATTGTGCATTATGATGAGACATTGGACTGAGAATGGAACATATATTGTTCTAGCACATGCATGTTATGCTTACAGCAAACTATTAGTGAATCAGCTGCAGATGGGAGTTATTGAATCTACAGATAATTGTTTCATCATGTGAAAAGTCTGTAATGACAGTTCTTGATGCAGCAAATGATGGAGAAGGGCAGTATACAGCATAGAAGCTGAGACAGGTGTGTAACAATAAGGCAGGAGAGAAGCTTGACACTAGACTTTGTATAGACAAGGCCAGTGGATGATACCGGAGAAGGAACTTGTGCAGCACTCTACAGAAGGTGACAGTGGTGGACACAAGAAGGAAGCTAGAACTTGTTCCAGAAGCTACAAATCGGGCACTTAAAGGGAATCTGATAGCTGATCCATGCTGCCTGATCCACAAGCGGTATGTATTAGACTCTGGCAGCGGATGGCTGACATTACGCCTGGGTCTCTGCTTGCACAGTTTATACTATGTGTGTGACGCACCCACTAGAGACCTGGGTACTCAGGGCCGAACCGCATTGTTTCTGGGGTGTCAGGGTGCCATGGCCCGGCTCCGTGGTCCCGATGCAGCAAACAATAGGGAATTAGGGGTGTTTACAAGGGAGACTGTAGAGTTTTTTGCGACGCCACCCGTGGTGTGTGGTCAGTGGGGACCACTGCTGCCGGATTTCTGCTGGGGACGATGGTGAGGGGCAGCCTGGATGGAAAGCCCTCCACAGGTAGGGCTGGATGTCCCCAGGGCAGATGTAGTGGGGTGCCTGCTTACTCTGGATGCTGCACCGATTTCTTCTCTGCAGCCCCTCAAGTCAGCATGCAGGATCAGCGAGGTGGCTTCGCAGGCAGGGATTCTGCTGCAGTTTAATCATAACAGTCTCAGGCACTTTTGAGCTGACCGGGTACTTTACTGTTCATTGTTAGACAAGTTACAGCTCAGTTCACAGTCACAGTTCTTATACTTTAGCAATGACCCTGGTTCCACTGCAGCTCAGACGGTTCCTCTGCGTCACTCCCCTCAAGTACCGTTCAGGCCTTTACACTTTGTCTCTATCGTTTTTTTTTAAATCTGTTTCTTTCCATCTAAAAATGGATAGTAACAGATCCGTTTTCTCCCCCATTGACTGTCAATGGGGACGGATGAACGAGTGGTGGCATCTGGTTGTATCCGTTTTCACACTGATCTGTTTCTTTCCATTGTGAGACAGAGGGGATAGCTCAGCTGGGATCTTTGCTTTTGGTGCACCGAGTGGCTGTGGACTCACAGTAGACAATGGCAGACTGGCAGGCTTCACACAGAGGGTTTTTGTGCACACTAGGGTGACCACAATAAAATCGATGTCGAAATTTTGTCCGTCTGGACCTCACAAAACGATTCCCCTTTCCAGTTATTGAGATAGCCAAAATTTGAGCTCGATCAAACGACGTTAACCCGTGACGCTCGTCGCTCAAAGTTTGAAAAAATCCAAATTTTTGGCCAAAAAGCTGACATATGGAGCCATAACTCCAGAACGGTAAATAATAACAACACACTTAATATCTCAAAAGAAAGCTAATGTTGTTCTTCAAAATTTATATTTTATACATAACTAGCTGTGAGCCCGATGCGATTGCATCGGGATTTTAGAATCTGTGCATAGTTTATTTATTAAGAGTTTAAAATAATAATCCAATTGTTCCATGATATCTTTCCATTAACTACATATGTTTGTATGGTGGATATCAACGTGGGTCCGCCGCTTTGTCTGTGCCGATGTCTTCGCCCAGCTACCTTGGGGCTCCTGGCAGGGTTCAGGGGCGAGCAATGGCCGCTGCGCGGGCATTGCTCGCGGTGCGGGGTGCAGGGCCGAGCAATGGCCGCTTCGCGGGCATAGCTCGGCGGGGTGTACGTGGGGCTTCTAGCGGGGTTCAGGGCTGAGCAGCGGGCATTGCGGCCGCGAGCAATGGCTGCTTCGCGGGCATTGCTCGGGCTGCTGCAACAACTCACAACGTTCGCTTTGCGGGCATTGCGAGTGAGTCGCGTGGGCACTATGTACCCATGAACACAGCCACGGAAGTAGCGGCGTGTGCGACGGAAGTCGCTACGGCAATTATATAATAGATGGAAGACAATGTGTTCTCCATTATATTATATAGCTGTGAACCCGATTCTGAAGAATTGGGAGTGTAGAATCTGGAGGGAGAGGGAGAGGGAGAGGGAGAGGGAGAGGGGGGAGAGAGAGAGAGAGAGAGAGAGAGAGAAAGATAGATAGATAGATAGATAGATAGATAGATAGATAGATAGATAGATAGATATATAGATAGAGATAAAGTCCAGGAATAAAATCCACATAAGTGTTTGAAAAGGATGTGCTGCTGTCCATTTTTTTGTTTTTATCTATCATACCTTGGTGACGGTAGGACTGGCTTGCACCAGATTACTAATGTTATAGTGTTGTTCCATTTTTTGATAATTTATAGATAGAGACAGACAGACAGACAGACAGATAGATAGAGATAGATAGGTGAGTAGTTGCAGCCGCGGTCGCCGTGGCCGAAAATAGAACCAGGGGCCCGGCTATAAATTTCGCGAGACACCGCTAATGTATCTCTATGGGAAGTGAGGCGCTATGCTGATTGGTCGCTGTGTGCTGCGCCGACCAATCAGCATAGCGCCTCACTTAAGCGCCAAATTTGAAACTCAAAGTCCTCCATTCTATCCCTATGGGAAGTAAGGCGGTATTCTGATTGGTCGCTGTGTGCTGCCGGCGACCAATCAGAATCGCGCCTCACTTTTAGCGGTAAATTTGAAAGTCAAAATCGTCCATTATATCTCTATGGAAAGTGAGGCGGTATTCTGATTGGTCGCTGTGTGCTGCCGGCGACCAATCAGAATCGCGCCTCACTTTGAGCGGTAAATTTGAAAGTCAAAATCGTCCATTATATGTCTATGGGAAGTGAGGCGGTATTCTGATTGGTCGCCGGCAGCACACAGCGACCAATCAAAATAGCGCCTGACTTCTCATAGAGATAGAATGGACGAGTTTTCGTCCATTATATCTCTATGGGAAGTGAGGCGGTATTCTGATTGGTCGCTGTGTGCTGCTGGCGACCAATCAGAATACCGCCTCACTTCCCATAGAGATATAATGGGCGATTTAGACTTTCAAATTTAGCGCTAAAAGTGAGGCGCGATTCTGATTGGTTGCCGCCAGCACACAGCGACCAATCAGAATACCGCCTCACTTCCCATAGAGATACATTATCGGTGTCTCGCGAAATTTATGGCCGGGCCCCTGCTTCTATTTTCGGCCAGGGGGCTCGGCTGTGGTCGGTCGTTGGACCGATAGATAGATAGATGTCACTTGAGAAAGGACTACGGTCTGAAACGTTGTGGAGGTTATGGACGAATAAAAACTGAAAATTGAACTTGCTTGGAGTGCTGCCTCACTTTGTGGATTGGTATAGATAGATAGATAGATAGATAGATAAAAAAGATAGATAGAAAGATAGATAAATAGAGAAATAGATAAATAGAGAAATAGAGAGATATAGATAGATAAATAAATAAATAGAGATAGATATAGAGAGATAGATAGAGGGATAGATAGAGAGATAGAGATAGATAGGTGAGTCATTGCGGTAAGTCCGGCACGTAGGTCCATTGCGATTTTCGTGGACCGGCAACAGCCGAGCGCCGTGTCCGAAAATCGAACCAAGGGGCCGGCCATGGATTGTACGAAACACCGCTATGTATCTCTATGAGAAGTGAGGCGCTATTCTGATTGGTCGCTGTGTGCTGGCGGCGACCAATCAGAATAGCGCCTCACTTTGAGCGGAAAATTTGAAACTCAAAGTCGTCCATTATATGTCTATGGGAAGTGAGGCGGTATTCTGATTGGTCGCTGTGTGCTGCCGGCGACCAATCAGAATACCGCCTCACTTCCCATAGACATATAATGGACGACTTTGACTTTCAAATTTACCGCTAAAAGTGAGGTGCGATTCTGATTGGTCGCCGGCAGCACACAGCGACCAATGAGAATCGCGCCTCACTTTCCATAGAGATATAATGGACGATTTTGACTTTCAAATTTACCGCTAAAAGTGAGGTGCGATTCTGATTGGTCGCCGGCAGCACACAGTGACCAATCAGAATAGCGCCTCACTTCCCATAGGGATAGAATGGAGGACTTTGAGTTTCAAATTTGGCGCTTAAGTGAGGCGCTATGCTGATTGGTCGGCGTAGGACACAGCGACCAATCAGCATAGCGCCTCACTTCCTATAGAGATACATTAGCGGTGTCTCGGGAAATTTATGGCCGGGCCCCTGGTTCGATTTTCGGCCACGGGGCTCGGCAGTGGTCGGTCGTTGGACGGTGCCGGCGACTCGGTGGGGCATGTTGGTGGGCTCTGTTGGTGGCTTTGTTCGCGGGGCAACGGCTCGCAATGGCCGCTTCGCGGGAACAGAGCCCAGAGAAAGAGCCACGCGAACAAAGCCACGGAAGTAGCGCCGGACACGACGGAAGTTGCTACGGCAATTATATAATAGATTGTTATTTTAAGTCAAACTGAGTTACAACAGCTTTTAGCCCCAAGAACGTGACCTGGTACCACTAGGAGCATACTTCGTATATTTTGTTATTAAGTGAAACGTTTCTTTGGTAAGTAAATTTACTTACCAAAAAACTGTTTACATTCTTTGACCAATTTAATATAAAAACAGATTTCCTAAGACAAAATCCAAACACCTGGCCTCAAAATAACGACTTCCAAGAAGGATTGAAAATTGTCAAAACATTAAAAGTAGTTAATTTAACACCACGCTCAGCCATATCATTAATAACCGACTTTAACGACCTTCTGACAAAAGATGAAGAACAAAAGCAACATGTCCTGCAAGTTGTATGCAAATGCCGAGCATTATATTCTGACGTTCCAGAAACTACTTTAACAAAAGCTCTAGAATAGATTAGATAACTATGTAAAATTATCAACTCATGTAGGTGCTACGTCTGTATCTTTTCTGTGTCTGTTTTGTATGTATTATATACCTCATTTTTATATTTTAAAATAAAAAATGTCATTAGACTTATCAGTATTACTTGTTTTTTTATTATATTTCTACTTTAAACTCAAAAATATACCCAAAAAAAACCAAAATGTATCACTTAATAACAAAATATACAAAGTATGCTCCTAGTGGTACCAGGTCACGTTCTTGGGGCTAAAAGCTGTTGTAACTCAGTTTGACTTAAAATAACAATTATGTATCTAATATATAATTGCCGTAGCGCACTTCCGTCATATTCTGCGCTACTTCCGTCGTCGTGGACGTGGCTGCCTCACAAAGGCAAACTCGCAAAGCCTAACTCGCAAAGGCTTTGCGAGTCTTCACACAATACGCTCCACTCTCTGTCAAAGCCAGCAATGGCGCCTTATCCCGTGCACAGTCTGCACCCTCTCCTCACCTCCTGGACTCCACGTAGTCAACTATGGCCCCCGCAGCCCCCTGGAAGTGCAGCCTCTCCATGCCTCCTTCAGGTGGCTGCTCAGTGACAAGGAGGAGGACAAGGCAGCTCCAGGAAGAAGCCGACACCGAAGGGAACACACACGGAGGGAGGAACGGAGGGGGAGAGGAAAGGAAGCCGGCTCCCAGCCGGCTGCAGCCAGGTCACTGAGCTGTGTGTGGCACCACAGCTCCCAGCATGCCACTCCTATCTCTGTCATTACACTGCAGCCAGGTCACTGAGCTGTGTGTGGCACCACAGCTCCCAGCATGCCACTCCTATCTCTGTCATTACACTGCAGCCAGGTCACTGAGCTGTGTGTGGCACCACAGCTCCCAGCATGCCACTCCTATCTCTGTCATTACACTGCAGCCAGGTCACTGAGCTGTGTGTGGCACCACAGCTCCCAGCATGCCACTCCTATCTCTGTCATTACACTGCAGCCAGGTCACTGAGCTGTGTGTGGCACCACAGCTCCCAGCATGCCACTCCTATCTCTGTCATTACACTGCAGCCAGGTCACTGAGCTGTGTGTGGCACCACAGCTCCCAGCATGCCACTCCTATCTCTGTCATTACGCTGCAGCCAGGTCACTGAGCTGTGTGTGGCACCACAGCTCCCAGCATGCCACTCCTATCTCTGTCATTACGCTGCAGCCAGGTCACTGAGCTGTGTGTGGCACCACAGCTCCCAGCATGCCACTCCTATCTCTGTCATTACGCTGCAGCCAGGTCACTGAGCTGTGTGTGGCACCACAGCTCCCAGCATGCCACTCCTATCTCTGTCATTACGCTGCAGCCAGGTCACTGAGCTGTGTGTGGCACCACAGCTCCCAGCATGCCACTCCTATCTCTGTCATTACGCTGCAGCCAGGTCACTGAGCTGTGTGTGGCACCACAGCTCCCAGCATGCCACTCCTATCTCTGTCATTACAGCTGTGCCTCTGCCCTCCACCCTCTGCTTTCCTCTGCCCTCCAGCCTCCCCTGTCCTCTGCCCTCCAGCCTGCGCTCTCCTCTCCCTGTCCTCTGCTCTCCAGCCTCGTCCTCCAGCCTCCGCTCTCCTTGCCCTCCAGCCTCCGTTCTCCTGTCCCTGTCCTCTGCCCACAGCCTCCGCTCTCCTCCCTTCCTCTGCCTCCAGCCTCCGCTCTCCTCTCCCTGTCCTTCTGCCACCATGCCTCCACTCTCCTCTCCCTGTTTCTGCCCTCCAGCCTCCGCTCTACCCTCCCTGTTCTCCTGCCCTCCACCCCTCCCTCGTCTCTGCCCTCTCCTCCCTCCCTGTCCTCTGCCCTCCAGCCTCCACCCTCCTCCTCCCTTTCCTCTGCCCTCCAGCCTCCGCCCCCGCTCTCCTCTCCCTCGTTCCTCCCTGTCCTCTCCCCACCCTCCGCTCTCCCCTCCCTGTTCTCTGCCCTCCAGCCTCCGCTCTCCTCTCTCCTGTCCTCTGCCCTCCAGCCTCCGCCCTCCAGCTTCCACTCTCCTCTGCCCTCCAGCCTCCGCTCTCCTCTCCCTGTCCTCTGCCCTCCAGCCTCCCCTCTCCTCTCCCTGTCCTCTGCCTCCAGCCTCCGCTCTCCTCTCCCTGTCCTCTGCCCTCCAGCCTCTGCCTCCACTCTCCTCTGCCCTCCAGCCTCCGCTCTCCTCTCCCTGTCCTCTGCCCTCCAGCCTCCCTCTCTCTCCTGTCCTCTGCCCTCCAGCCTCCGCTCTCCTCCCCCTGTCCTCTGCCCTCCAGCCTCCCCTCTCCTCTGCCTCCATCCTCCCTGTCCTCCTGCCCCCAGCCTCCGCTTCCTCTCCTGTCCTCTGCCCTCCAGCCTCCCCCTCCAGCCTCCGCTCTCCTCTGCCCTCCAGCCTCCGCTCTCCTTTCCCTGTCCTCTGCCCTCCAGCCTCCCCTCTCCTCTCTCTGTCGTCTCCCTCCAGCCTCCGCTCTCCTCTCCCTGTCCTCTGCCCTCCAGCCTCCGCTCTTTCTCTCCCTGTCCTCTGCCCTCCAGCCTCCCCTGTCCTCTGCCCTCCATCCTCCCCTCTCCTCTGCCCTCCAGCCTCCGCTCACCTCTCCCTGTCCTCTGCCCTCCAGCCTCCACTCTCCTTTGCCCTCCAGCCTCCGCTCACCTCTCCCTGTCCTCTGCCCTCCAGCCTCCGCTCTCCTCTCCCTGTCCTCTGCCCTCCAGCCTCCGCTCTTCTCTCCCTGTCCTCTGCCTTCCAGCCTCCGCTCTCCTCTCCCTGTCCTCTGCCCTCCAGCCTCCACTCTCCTCTTCCTGTCCTCTGCCCTCCAGCCTCCGCTCTCCTCTCCCTGTCCTCTGCCCGCTAGCCTCCGCTCTCCTCTCCCTGTCCTCTGCTTCCCAGCCTCCGCTCTCCTCTCCCTGTCCTCTGCCCTCCAGCCTCCGCTCTCCTCACCCCTCCATATGCAATGTACAGTATGTGTATATATCTGTGTATGTAGGCACTTCCGTCACTTTGTCCGCACTTCCCTCAACTTTGTACACACAAATACACCACACACACACACACACACTTCGCTATACTTACCATCGGGCATACGTCCGCTGCCTGGATCCTCAGTCGACATGTCGCCGCCCCCAAGATACTAGATCCAATATAGCGTCCAAGATGTCTCGCCAAACTACCCGCACAACATATTGAATCCAGTCATCCGAAGGGCGGTGACATGTCGACTCAGGATCCAGCTGGCGGGGAAGACGCAGGGTCGGTGGTAAGTATAGCGGAGTGTGTCTGTGTGTGTGTATGTTTGTGCTGACCACTCTGCCCATGGCGCTGCGCAGACCACTCTGCCCACGCGCTGCGCTGACCACTCTGCCCACGGCTGCGCTGACCACTCTGCCCACGGCGCTGCGCTGACCACTCTGCCCACGGCGCTGCGCTGACCACTCTGCCCACGGCGCTGCGCTGACCACTCTGCCCACGGGGCTGCGCTGACCACTCTGCCCACGGCGCTGCGCTGACCAATCTCACCGCACTCACTGCTAACCACTGAGCCACCGCACTCACTGCTAACCACTGAGCCACCGCACTCACTGCTAACCACTGAGTCACCGCACTCCCTGCTAACCACTGAGCCACCGCACTCGCTGCTAACCACTGAGCCACCTCACTCGCTGCTAACCACTGAGCCACCGCACTCGCTGCTAACCACTGAGCCACCGCACTCGCTGCTAACCACTGAGCCACCGCACTCGCTGCTAACCACTGAGCCACCGCACTCGCTGCTAACCACTGAGCCACCGCACTCGCTGCTAACCACTGAGCCACCGCACTCGCTGCTAACCACTGAGCCACCGCACTCGCTGCTAACCACTGAACCACCGCACTCGCTGCTAACCACTGAGCCATCGCACTCGCTGCTAACCACTGAGCCACCGCACTCGCTGCTAACCACTGAGCCACCGCACTCACTGCTAACCACTGAGCCACCGCACTCACTGCTAACCACTGAGCCACCGTATACTGTGCTACCCACAGAGCCACCTGTATACACGCAATTCATTTCACCGCACTCCCGTAACTATTAGTAAATAAACTGTATATGGATTCTAGACCACCCGATTCTTTAGAATCGGGCCGCCAGCTAGTAAAATATAAATTTTGAAGAACAACATTAGCTTTCTTTTGAGATATTAAGTGTGTTGTTATTATTTACCGTTCTAGAGTTATGGCTCCATATGTCAGCTTTTTGCCCAAAAATGTGGATTTTTTCAAACTTTGAGCGACGAGCGGCACGGGTTAACGTCGTTTGATCGAGCTCAAATTTTGGCTATCTCAATATCTGGAAAGGGGAATCGTTTTGTGGGGTCCAGACTAACAAGATTCCGACATTCCCCCCCCCCCCTATGACATCCGGTCACTCTAATGTACACAGTGACTGCACCAGCAGAATAGTGAGTGCAGCTCTGGAGTATAATACAGGAGGTAACTCAGGATCAGTAATGTAATGTATGTACACAGTGACTGCACCAGCAGAATAGTGAGTGCAGCTCTGGAGTATAATACAGGAGGTAACTCAGGATCAGTAATGTAATGTATGTACACAGTGACTGCACCAGCAGAATAGTGAGTGCAGCTCTGGAGTATAATACAGGAGGTAACTCAGGATCAGTAATGTAATGTATGTACACAGTGACTGCACCAGCAGAATAGTGAGTGCAGCTCTGGAGTATAATACAGGAGGTAACTCAGGATCAGTAATGTAATGTATGTACACAGTGACTGCACCAGCAGAATAGTGAGTGCAACTCTAGAGTATAATACAGGAGGTAACTCAGGATCAGTAATATAATGCATGCACACAGTGACTGCACCAGCAGAATAGTGAGTGCAGCTCTGGAGTATAATGCAGGAGGTAACTCAGGATCAGTAATGTAATGTATGTACACAGTGACTGCACCAGCAGAATAGTGAGTGCAGCTCTGGAGTATTATACAGGAGGTAACTCAGGATCAGTAATGTAATGTATGTACACAGTGACTGCACCAGCAGAATAGTGAGTGCAGCTCTGGAGTATAATACAGGAGGTAACTCAGGATCAGTAATGTAATGTATGTACACAGTGATGGCACCAAGCAGTAATAATGTATATAGTATTTATTAATGTGTATCTATGATACAGACATATCATTGATCTCCAGGTTACTACACACAGTTATATCTGGGAAGTGACTGAATTCAGTGTAAATTTCACAAGAGAACGACACAAGGATTTACACTTATTGTGGATTTATCCTCTCTTCAGACGGCGCTCTATGACGGACAGAACGCTGTCTATGATGGATGATAAGGCGTCTACGATGAATGAATTCAAGTTTTTAAACTTGTTACAAGATGGGAGACCCTTATAACACTGCTCCATAGGTTCATATTCTGAATCCTCTTGATCCATCAGACACATCACGGTTTTCCGGTCGCACTCACAGGTATCTGCAGGACATCCCTTCGTGAACACATTGCGATCTGTGGATATAAAAGAAACTTCCATCATTTCTCCTCCATGACAGATCTGTGCCTGAGATATGAGACAAATCAGCTGTAATACTGACAGGAAGAATTAGTGATGAGCTAATCTACCCATCACTATTCTATACTCACATGGATATCACGGTATTTGGGGTACTCAGTCCTCACAGAGTATTTGTGTGCTGGCGAGATTCGAGTGTCCAGCATGGTTGGCGCCTAACTTTCAGCCCCTAAACATAGTTTTCTTGCTTGCCAATCACAGTAATACTCTAGCCATGTTGGGTGTGGCATTACTGTGATTGGCTGGCCGCCCAGTGTCATATGGTCTATATAAGCCCTGCCGTCAGCATCTTGCAAACATTGCATCTGGAAACAGCATAGTGTGAGCTTAGGAACAGAGCGAGCAGCGTCTGGGGAGAGTGTTTCTGCAATCTAAATATAACACAACAGTTTTTTTAAGAGCTAAATCGAGTCTATACTAGGTCACAATAGTGTGAGGAGAGTTTGTTGAGCAGGGGCAGACAAAACACTATTGCTCCAGTATCTCCATATTATAACAACAGCTCTTTTAAGGGCTACATTGAGTCTATACCAGGTCACAATAGTGTAGGGAGAGCTTGTGGAGCAGGGACAGACAAAACACTATTGTTACAGTATCTCAGTATTGTAACAACAGCACTATTGAGAGCTACATTGAGTCTGTACTAGGTCACAATAGTGTAGGACGTTATTACCGAGCAGGGACAGACAAAACAGTAGTATTGGAGAATATCCATATTCGAGCAACAACTCATTTAGAGCTGCATTTCCAGTGTCTTTACTCACATGGATATTACGGTATTTGGGGTACTCAGTCCTCACCCAGTGTTTGTGTGCTGGCAAGATTCAAGTGTCCCGTACAGCATATTTGGTGACTGATTTTCAGCCCCTAAGCATAGTTTTCTTGCTTGCCAATCACAGTAATACTGTAGCCATGTTGGGTTTGACATTACAGTGATTGGCTGGCCGCCCAGTGTCATATGCTCTATATAAGCCCTGCCGTCAGCATCTTGCATACATTGCATCCGGAAACAGAATAGTGTGAGCTTAGGGACTGAGTGAGCAGCATCTAAATATATATATATATATATCTGCCATCTAAATATAACACAACAGCTCTTTTAAGAGCTACATCAAGTCTATACTAGGTCACAATAGTGTGAGGAGAGTTTGTTGAGCAGGAGCAGTCAAAACACTATTGTTCCAGTATCTCCATATTACAACAGCTCTTTTAAGGGCTACATTGAGTGTATACCAGGTCACAATTGTGTAGGGAGAGTTTGTGGAGCAGAGACAGACAAAACACTATTGTTACAATATCTCAGTATTGTAACAACAGCACTATTGAGAGCTACATTGAGTCTATACTAGGTCACAATAGTGTAAGGCGTTATTACCGAGCAGAGACAGACAAAACAGTAGTATTGGAGAATATCCATATTCGAGCAACAACTCATTTAGAGCTGCATTTCCAGCACACATTGTGTAGTCTCTAATAGAGTAGTTGCCTTTTTGGGAGTCCTTTAATAAGCACAGTACCTTCTGCTCTCCTGTCATTTTTGGGGTCACATTTTGCTTGGCCTGTACCATAAAAATCTCAAATATTAATATGATCCCAGTGTGCTCTTAAAATCCTGTCAAATACAGTTCTACCATTTTTTGCTTGTCATATAAAAACTGACACCTCGGCTCTCCAAGTTTGGGGTTACCTCTTTGTTGCACCCTGAAGTATGTACAATATATATCACAAAAACCAATATGCCAAAGTCTGGTGTTAAGGACAGAGAAGTGGGCATGATGCTGACTGTGGTGCCCACTAAGGCAGTATGACAGGTCAGATTGATGAATCCATTATGATCCTGTCAAAATTTCCTGGCCCGTGCCATAAACATGTCTTGATGCCAGAAGAGTGTGAGCAGGTTCTGTCTTGGACGGCAGACAAGGCCTCCAGTCAGTTGTAAACCAGCACTAAATCTTCCACACAGTCTGTTATACCAAGTTGAGCAGAGGAAAGAAGAATGCCAACCTGAGCACCATCAGTATGTTGAAGTACATGGCAACCAAGCACCCCAGTAGGTGAGCAGAATACCTGGGTGCAAAATCTGTGCTCTGGATAAAACTACTGCCATTTCACCTGTGCTATGGCCTTCACAATCTGCGTCAAGAAGCAGGCACTCATACCTCCTGCCCACAACCTGTGGTTGCACAGACTCACCAATCAACATCAACCACATCCACTTCAACTGTCCCAGCGAAGTGTGCAGTTGTCCGTGCCCTAGAACTTGTTGAAGAAGTGTAAATACCCAGCCACACACCCACAGGCACAAATACTAATGCTCACATAACCAGATTGCTAGCCTTTGAAATGTTGCAGTTTAGTCTTGTGGGAACTGAGTCTTTCCATAATCTATTGGCTGTGGCTGCCACAATTCGCTGTGTGCCGTCCCCATTAGGGATGAGCGAGTATGCTTGTCACTACTCGGTAATCGCACGAATATCTCGGTACTCGGGGTACTCGGCGAGTACCGAGTAATCCCGCGATACTCTTGCTATGCTCGGGGTCCACCTCCCTGCATGTTGGCGCTCTTTACAGAGCCAGCCCGCATGCAGGGATTGGCCAACAGCCACTATAAAGCCACTGCCCTGTTGGTTGTAGCTTTACAGTGATTGGCTGGCCGCACAGCGTGATCAAGTCTTATAAGACCTGACCGCTGTGCTTGTCACTCTGCTCCACAGACAGTCAGTGTAGGGAGAGCTGCTGCTGATTGAGGGACAGATTTGTGGCCTTTCAGCTAGATAGGCACAGGGCTGCCAGTCTATTTACTACAACAGTCCTTCTGAGGACTATTAGAGCAGTATACAGGGAGGCAGTGTATATAGCAAGCTTCGCTGTGCCAGTATACCAGCCTGCATCACATCTGGGGCTGGTGGACAAGCTGGAAATCTCATCCATCCCAAAACAGTGCTTTTAGGGATTAATTTAGCTCTCTATAGGCAGGAGTGGGTTGTAGCGGAAATTTGTATACGCCAAAACACACTGTATACTCGTCAGGTTTGTGTCTGACCGTTCCAATGCTGGGATTTAACCTCAAATTTGTAATCTCAGTGTCCACCTAAAAACCAACTCTTGTCTGCATTTATTTACCATTTTTTGTGCGGCAGGAGTGGTTTGTAGCGGAAATTAGTATACGCCAAAACACAATATACGCGTCAGCGTTTGTGTCTGAACATTCCAGCTTCCGGCATTAAACCGCTGTAATCTGTAATCTCAGTGTGCAGCTAAAAACCATCTTTTGGACCCTTCATTTAGCTGTATACAGGCAGCACAACACTGAAAATGCGCAAGGCCGGTGGCAAAGGACAAGGAACTGGACGAGATGGTGGTGCAGGCACAGTCCGAGGCCATGTGCAAGCTCAAATAGCGCCACGACAAACCCCCACATCATCTCGCTCGACCTTCCTGTCCCAATTTCTAGGGATCGCAGCAGTACACCACGATTAAACCCAGACCAGTGTCAACAGCTTGTTACTTGGATAGCGGATAATGCTTCCAGTCAGTTTGGCACCACCACAAATACCCTGTCTTCCACACGGTCAAGTGTCAGTAGCTGTGAGACTGGACGGCACATTCCACACCCTGATCCTTCTTCCTCCCACCATGCCGAGTGCCAGGACCCGGACATAACTGATCCCACACTTGGACACTCTGAAGAGCTGTTCACTTATCCATTCGTAGATTCTGGCCTCTCGCTAGCTCCAGCTGAAGTGGGTCATGAGATCGTATGTACCGATGCACAAATATTTGAGCATCCACGGTCTCACGAAGGCGACGGTGGGAACGTGTCTCAACAAGAGGTGTACGATGATGAGACACAATTGCCAGAAAGTCAGGAGGAGGACAAGGGTGCGGAAGTGGAAGACGACGTGGTGGATGATCCAGTAACTGGCCCAACCTGGCAGGAGAAATGCAAGTGAGGACAGCAGTGCACAGGGGGAGTTAGGCGTAGCATCACAACAGGCCGGAAGAAGTAGGGTGGTGGCCGCAGGCAGAAGGCAGGCAACCGTTCCCCGGAACAACAACACGAGTGATGTTTCCAGTACAACTGCTAGGTCTTCCCGAGTCTGGCTGTTTTTTAAGGTGTCTGCAGATAATTCCAAAAAGGCCATTTGCAACACCTGCCATGCCAGCATCAGCAGGGGTAGCAAAACTAGCAGCCTGACCACCACCAGCATGATCAGGCACATGTCAGCAAAGCACCCGACTTTGTGGGATGTACACCAGAGTCCAGGAGCATTGTCTGCGGGTGACACCGCTGCGTCTTCCACTGTTGTGCGTGCAAGACAATCCCCTGTCCATACTGCATGCGAAGATGCCTCCTGTCCTTTCACCTGTAGTTGCAAAAGCAGAAATAGCCCATCATCAGCCACGTTCTTGTCCCAGCGCAGAGTTCAGTTATCCATACCCCAATCTTTGGAATGCAGGCGCAAATACGCTGCCAACACCCCACATGCCACAGTTCTAAATGCACACATTTTGCGACTGCTTGCGCTGGAAATGTTGCCTTTTAGGCTAGTGGAGACGGAAGCATTCCGCAACCTGATGGCGGCGGCTGTCCCACATTACTCAGGCCCCAGCCACCACTATTTTTCCAGTGTGCCGTCCCCGCATTACATAAGCACGTGTCACAAAACATCAGACGTGCTCTTAACAACGCAGTTTCAGGCAAAGTCCACCTAACCACAGACACGTAGACAAGTGCTTGCGGGCAGGGCCGGTACATCTCACTGACGGCACACTGGGTTAATATTCTGGAAGCCAGGACCCAGTCTGAGCTTGAGACAGAACACGTCCTCCCGACACCAAGGATTGCAGGCCCTAACTCAGTCAGCGTTTCACCCACAGTGTACAGCTCCGGAACGTCATGCTCCTCAGCCTCCTCCTCCACCACTTCACCCTCCGCACCAGTCCCAAGATGGAAGCACTGCAGTACTGCTTTGGCTAAGCGGCAACAGGCTATGCTGAAGCTAATATGCGTAGGTGACAAACCCCACAATGCTGAAGAGTTGTGGACAGCTCTGAAACAGCAGGCAGATCACTGGCTCACACCGCTGAACCTACAGGCAGGCATGGTCGTGTGTGATAATGGCTGGAACCTTGTGGCAGCTCTGAGGCGAGGCGAGCTGACACATGTTCCATGCGTGGCCCATGTGCTCAACCTCATGGTTCAGCGATTTCTTAAATCCTACCCGGAGCTGTCGGATCTGCTCATCAAAGTACGCCGCCTGTGTGCCCATTTTAGAAAGTCACCTACTGCTTCTGCCGCCCTCGCCGGCTTTCAGCGACGTTTGCAGCTTCCGGGTCACAAACTGGTGTGTGATGTCAAGCATTGGAATTCCACACTGCACATGTTGGTCAGGATTTGTGAGCAGAAGAGGGCAGTTGTTGAGTACCAGCATCAACTAGGCCGTCGGTATACGGTTCAAGCTCCACACATAAGACCTCAGGAGTGGACATGGATGTCCGACATACAGTGCCTACAAGTAGTCTTCAAACCCCTGCTGATTTAGGTGGTTTGATAAGATGCAAATAAGTTAGAGCCTTCAAACTGCAAACGAGAGTAGGATTTATTAACAGAAGCATAAATCTTACAAACCAAAAAGTTATGTTGCTCAGTTGAATTTTAATAAATTTTAAACATAAAAGTGTGGGGCAATTATTATTCAACCCCTAGGTTTAATATTTTGTGGAATAACCCTTGTTTGCAATTACAGCTAATAATCGTCTTTTATAAGACCTGATCAGGCCGGCACAGGTCTCTGGAGTTATCTTGGACCACTCCTCCATGCAGATCTTCTCCAAGTTATCTAGGTTCTTTGGGTGTCTCATGTGGACTTTAATCTTGAGCTCCTTCCACAAGTTTTCAATTGGGTTAAGGTCAGGAGACTGACTAGGCCACTCCAACACCTTGATTTTTTCCCTCTTGAACCAGGCCTTGGTTTTCTTGGCTGTGTGCTTTGGGTCGTTGTCTTGTTGGAAGATGAAATTACGACCCATCTTAAGATAATAATAATAATAATAAAACTTTATTTGTATAGCGCCAACATATTCCGCAGCGCTTTACAGTACAACGGTACATATAAGAAAAATATACGGTACAGAAACGTAATGCAGAACAGTAGTTACATACAAGAAACATAGAATCAACTTAGGAAATACAATAAAAAAGGCAGAAAATGAAGGTGACCCTGCTCGAAGGAGCTTACAATCTAAGACGGGATGGGAACACAAAGTACAGGGGCTTATAACAATGAATATCTTACGTCTAAGTGACTACTGTTAGGGAGAAGGATAGGCCGCCCTGAAGAGGTGTGTTTTTAGGGAGCGTCTGAAGCTATGCAAGTTGTGGATGGTCCTAATTTCTTGGGGTAGAGCATTCCAGAGTTTTGGTGCAGCTCGAGAGAAGTCTTGAAGTCGGGAATGGGAGGTTCGGATTAATGCCGATGTTAGTCTGAAGTCATGTTCAGAGCGAAGGGGACGGGTGGGGTGCTAGACAGAGATGAGGGTGGAGAGGTAAGGAGGTGCCGCACCATGAATAGCTTTGTGGGTGACAACGAGCAATTTGAATTGGATTCTATAGTGTACGGGCAGCCAATGTAGTGACTGGCACAGAGCAGAAACATCTGAGTAACGGTTTGCTAGATAGGTGATCCTGGCTGCTGCATTGAGGATAGACTGGAGAG
The DNA here is from genome assembly GCA_033576535.1 of Allobates femoralis. Lineage (NCBI taxonomy): Eukaryota > Metazoa > Chordata > Amphibia > Anura > Aromobatidae > Allobates > Allobates femoralis. The sequence goes on from JARQOC010001338.1 coordinate 33,898, forward strand.
GGGAAAGCTTACTGTGGGGAGGCCAGCTAATAAAGAATTACAGTAGTCAAGGCGGGAATGAATGAATGAATCCTTGATGGAGGAGCGGAGGTTCTTGGCCAAAATCTCCAGGTAGTCCGTGCTATCCATCTTCCCATGGATGCAGACCAGATGGCCAGGCCCCTTGGCTGAGAAACATCCCCACAGCATGATGCTGCCACCACCATGCTTGACTGTAGGGATGGTAATCTTGGGGTCGTATGCAGTGCCATTCAGTCTCCAAACGTCACGTGTGTGGTTGGCACCAAAGATCTCGATCTTGGTCTCATCAGACCATAGAACCTTGAACCAGTCTGTCTCAGAGTCCTCCAAGTGATCATGAGCAAACTGTAGACGAGCCTTGACATGACGTTTTGAAAGTAAAGGTACCTTACGGGCTCGTCTGGAACGGAGACCATTGCGGTGGAGTACATTACTTATGGTATTGACTGAAACCAATGTCCCCACTGCCATGAGATCTTCCCGGAGCTCCTTCCTTGTTGTCCTTGGGTTAGCCTTGACTCTTCGGACAAGCCTGGCCTCGGCAAGGGAGGAAACTTTCAAAGGCTGTCCAGGCCGTGGAAGGCTAACAGTAGTTCCATAAGCCTTCCACTTCCGGATGATGCTCCCAACAGTGGAGACAGGTAGGCCCAACTCCTTGGAAAGGGTTTTGTACCCCTTGCCAGCCTTGTGACCCTCCACGATCTTGTCTCTGATGGCCTTGGAATGCTCCTTTGTCTTTCCCATGTTGACCATGTATGAGTGCTGTTCACAAGTTTGGGGAGGGTCTTAAATAGTCAGAAAAGGCTGGCAAAAGAGATAATTAATCCACACATGTGAAGCTCATTGTTCTTTGTGCCTAAACTACTTCTTAATACTTTAGGGGGACCAAACAGAATTCTGGTGGTTTGAGGGGTTGAATAATAAATGACCCTCGGAATTAAATTTTAACGCTTTAAAAAAAAAAAAAAAAAAAAAAAACTTTTTTTGTTGCACTGCATTTCCCACTTCCAGGCTGATCTACAGTCCAAATGTCACAATGCCAAGTTAATTCCGCATGTGTCAACCAGCTAAATCTGCAGGGGGTTGAAGACAACTTGTAGGCACTGTATGTATCGTCCTCCAAAACTTTGAGGACTCCACCAAGATGGTGAGCGGCGATGACGCCATCATTAGCGTCACCATCCCGCTTCTCTGTCTTCTAAAATGCTCTCTGCTCAAAATCAAAGACGATGCATTGCAGGCGGAGCACGATTGTGACAACCATCCGCTGTGAAGCTGAGCTGCTGGTATGGCAGCACCCCGAGAAACCCCGAGACCCTTAACCCCTATACAGGGATCTGGAATTATAGCGGAGCCCAGGGGGTAGCTGCCTATTATGAGCAACAGAGCAGGGAAGGTCGCCAGGGGAAAAAATCAAGACCCGAAAAACAAAGTCAGAAGTCCGAGTCAAAACCGAGAGGGCAGCGAAGGTACAAAATCATCAGGCAGTAGCAGAGTCGAGAATCCAGGCAAGGGTCAAGGGCAAAACCAAGAGGGCAGCTGAGGTACAAGATCGACAGGAAGAAGCAGAGTCAGAAATCCAGGCCAAGGTCAGAGACAAAACTAAACATACACTATATCACTGGGGAACCAAAACTATATCTGGCGGCCTGCAAGACAGGCTCCAATGTATTTGAAGGGCGCGGTTACCTCCCATAGGCTGGAGCTCACAGCCCGATGACCTCATCTGGACCGCCCCTAGATCCAGGCCAGATGGAGATGCACGACTGGCTCCACCCACGCCACCTCTGACAGAAGAACGCAGGCTGCGCCTAACGGACACGTCTGCAGGGCCCGCTCCTCTGCGACCAACACCACCCAGAGGGGAAACACAGTGGCGCTCAGCGACAGAGGCAGATGTCGCGGGAGCAGTTCCATATGAGGACAAGGTCCTCCTGTCACCGGTGCCACCAGCCGAAGGAATCCGGCTCCTCCCAGCGGCCGAGGCAGGAACACCGGCCACCGAGTCCAATGGCGATGTGACAACGATGAGCTGGAGCAAGAAACCTTACTTGGTGATTACACGCAGCCCAGCCTCATCTAATCCCAACGTGCATTGGAGGACTATGACGAGGAGGATGAAGAAATAGAGCTACTTTCATGCGGAATTGACGCTAATACATGCACAACCGTCATACCGTCTGTTCAGCATGGATGGCCAGAGGACAGGGGAGAGGAGGAGGAGGATGATGAGGCCAGCATGGACAGTCATGCTGTTGGTGAGGACCCTGAAGTCTAGCCTGTTAACAGTCTGGCGCACATGGCTGACTTTATGTTACGCTGCCTGTCTCGTGACCCTCGCATTATCAACATCTTGGCGGACACTCATTACTGGTTGGTGACACTTTTAGACCCACGCTACAAGGAGAACTTTATTTCTCTTATTCCGGAGGCGGAGAGGTCTACAAAAATGCTGCAGTACCAAGCGGCCATAGTCGCGGAATTAGTAAAAAAAATTCCCTTCTGAAAATGCTAGCGGCAGAGGTCACAATTCAGTGGACAACCAAGGCGTCCGGCTGAGAGAGGCACAAGTCCAATCCAGCAGAGGTAGGGAACACTCTCAAAGATCTGGGACACTTTTCTCAGCACCTCCCGTACCACAGGCCCTGAGGTGCGGGGTAGTGTCACAAGGACTGCAAAGTTTGCCAAGATGCTGAGGGAGTAGCTTGCTGATCGTAAAAAAGTGCCTCTAGATTCCTCTGTGCCTTATAATTATTGGATATCCAAGCTGGACACGTGGCAGGAATTGGCTCTCTACGCCTTGGAAGTCCAGGCCTGCCCTGCCACTAGCGTTTTGTCAGAGCGTGTTTTTAGTGTCGCAGGTGGAATAATTACTGATAAACGCACCCGCCTGTCAACTGAAAATGCTGACAGGATGACTCTGATCAAGGGTTGGATTGGGTCTGACTTCACCACACCACCACCAAATGATAGCAGAATTTAAATTTTGTGCCAGTAAATTGCCATGCACCTCCACACACCTACACATGGGTACACACTTCATGACTTTGGCTACTTGCTGTACTGCTCCTCCTTCTCCTCATCCGCCACCATCATATGATCAGTGCGACCGTGGCTCATGAAGCCAACGAAAACGTAATTTTTTTACATCATGTATATGATGATGATGACCCTAACCGTTCAAAAGTTAGGCAGTAGTTTCATGTATACCCCCCAAGGGTAAATGTTTTAGTCCATGCTTACAGAATGGGCATTACAAGTACAGGAGACCCGCTCCTTTGTAATGAGAACAATATTTAGAGGCTCTCCTCCATGTTTCTTTCCAGGGGCATTGAAGTGCCTCACAATTTTTGGCTGCCCTGCCAAAGGACAATACTACAAAAGACCCACTTCCTTAAAATGGGCACATTATTTAAAGAGGCCCTCATGCACGTCTCTTTCCAGGGCATTGGGGTACCTCACAATTTTTGGCTGCCCTGCCAAAGGGCAATACTATAAAAGACCCACTTCCTTAAAATGGGCACATTATTTAAAGAGGCCCTCATGCACGTCTCTATCCAGGGGCATTGGGGTGCCTCCCAATTTTTAGCAGCCCTGACAAAAGGCAAAACTACAAAAGACAAAGTTCCTTATAATGGGCACAAAATGTAAAGAGGCCCTCATGCACGTCTCTATCCAGGGCAAGAGAGTGCCATACAATTTTTGGCTGCCCTAACAAAGGGTAATACTACAAAAGACAAACTTCCTTAAAAGGGGCACAATATTTAAAGAGGCCCTCATGCACGTCTCTATCCAGGGGCATTGTGGTGCCTCCCAATTTTTGGCTTCCCTGCCTAAGGCAATGCTAAAAAAGACCCACTTCCTTATAATGGGCACATTATGTAAAGAGGCCTTCATGCACGTCTCTTTCCAGGGCATGGGAATGCCACACAATTTTTTTTTTTTTTAAATCTTTCGTGTAATCCAAAAAACTAACATACCCACTTGTGAGACAGAGTTGGTGTATGAGCCCTTAATATTTTCGCCAGGAAAATCCATTTTGGTCCCATTTTGTACCGTTTTCTTGACAGTCCGTAAAAGTGGCGTAATAGTCTGACAACATTGTTCACAGCAGTGACCTTGGGGTCTGAAATGCTTCCAGGCGTCTTCCCCATGCTGTTCCCATGGCATTTCAGCACTGTTCTGATACTTTTGTGACATTTTTAGGGTTTTTCCATGCTACCGGGGGTCATGCCAGAAAAATACTCGGGTCTCCCATAGGATAACATTGGGCTCGGTGCTCGGGCTGAGTACACGAGTATCTTGGGATGCTCGGCCCGAGCTTTGAGCACCCGATAATTTTAGTACTCGCTCATCTCTACTAGTAAACACAGAAGGTGTACCTTTCTTCACAACAGTGCTACACCAGGGCTTGGCACACACTGCTACTAGCCAAAAAGGATTTACTTTGCTAGATTCGGTCAGATGCTGTAAAAAACACTTGCACAGCACTGGAACAGACCTGCCTGGCACACTGCTTTTACGCTCTAAAAAGGGCTGTTCTTGAAAGTAGTCCCTTAACCTTACTATCTCTCTATGTAACTTGGAATGGAATTGCTATCTAACTTTCTATGTAGCGCACACAGCAGCAGCGGCGGCATCTTACACTGAGCTCCAACATTGATAAAATGGTGAGGAGGGAAAATGGCCAGGTCGTATATGGCAAAGACATGTGACATTCCCAGCCAATAAAAAAAGGAGATACAAAGAGGCGCAGATTGTGCCTTATCAAAAGGACACTGAATGTTTCTATGTGGATTATAAAGCTATCCACTCACCTTTTCTGGTTGTGAGACTCACAACCAGTATGAAAGCATGAGGCAGCTGCTGCAGAACCTCCACCAAACGCCAAAACCGCGGGAAATCAGGAGACAAAACTGGAATGGTATCCACGGTCCGCGCTGCTGCTCTTTTCCAAAGGATTTCACAAGACGGTTATTACCATAAGAATGTCATTTATTTCATCACACCTACGCGTTTTGGTGCTGTCCCAGCACCTTCCTCAGGGCATTGAGGAAGGTGCTGGGACAGCACTGAAAACGGTAGGTGTGATGAAATAAAGACATTCTTATGGTAATAACCGTCTTGTGAAATCCTTTGGAAAAGAGCAGCAGCGCGGACCTGGATACCATTCCAGTTTTGTCTCCTGATTCCCAGCCAATGACACAAGCCCTTGTGTGCAAAAAGTGAACTTTGCTCTATGCGTGCTGATAGGCTGACAGACCGGACCACCCACAGTAAGTGCGGGAAGGAAAAAATGGAGATCTGCATTATATAACCACAGACCTCTCCCCAGCCCCTCCCTCCCACCCACTATTTCTAGACACTGAAACTCATAATAACCTTGAACAAAAGCATTAAAGCATCACGTGTGAAAAGTCAGTAACACTTTTGGTCAACGAACCGTTATCAAACATAATCTCAAATTACCTCAAATTACCGGATTTTTGGCAAATCGTTCACATTCGTCGAATGACTCAAACATCGCCCAGAACAGGTCGAATTTGAAATTGGCAAACAATTCTAATCAAACATCGCTCATCTCTACTCAGGACTCCTCTTTATCCCCTATAACTAGTGATGAGCGAGTACTAAAATGCTCAGGGTGCTCGAAGCTTGGGCCGAGCATCCCAAGATACTCGTGTACTCGGCCCGAGCACCGAGTCCAATGTTATCCTATGGGAGACCTGAGTATTTTTGTGACATGACCCCCGGCAACATGGAAAAACCCTAAAATGTCACAAAAGTATCAGAACAGTGCTGAAATGACATGGGAACAGCATGGGGAAGACCCCTGTAAGCATTTCAGACCCCAAGGTCACTGCTGTCAACAATGTCATCAGACTATTACGCCACATTTACGGACTGTCAAGAAAACGTTACAAAATGAAACCAAAATGGATTTTCCTGGAGAAAATATTAAGGGCTCATACCCACTTGTGAGACAGAGTTGGTGTATGTTAGTTTTTTGGATTATATGAAAGATTTTTTTTTTTAAATTGTGTGGCACTCCCATGCCCCTGGGAAGAAATGTACATGAGGCCTCTTTAAATAATGTGCCCATTATAAGGACGTTGTTTTTGTAGTATTGCCCTAGTCAGGGAAGCCAAAAATTGTGAGGCCCTCAATGCCCCTGGATGGAGGCGTGCATGAGGGCCTCTTTAAATGATGTGCCAATTGTTAGCAAGTGTGTCTTTTGTAGTATTTCCCTAGGCAGGGAAACCAAAAAATGGGAGGCACCAATCTGCCCCTGGATAGAGGTGTGCATGAGGGCCTTTTAAAAAATGTGCCCATTGTAAGCAAGTGGTCTTTTGTAGATTGCCCTAGGCAGGGAAGCCAAAAATTGGGAGATATTGCGATGCCCCTGGGAAGAAACATGGAGGAGAGCCAGAATATTAACCCAGTGTGCCTTCAGTGAGATGTACCGGCCCTGCCCGCAAGCACTTGTCCACGTGTCCGTGGTTAGGTGGACTTTGCCTGAAACTGCGTTGTTAAGGGCACGTATGATGTTTTGTGACACGTGCTTATGTAATGCGGGGACGGCACACCGGGAAAAATAGTGTCGGCTGGGGACCGAGTAACATGGGACAGCCGCCGCCATTAGGTTGCAGAATGCTTCCATCTCCACCAGTGGGTAGTAGGGGTAAGAGTGCTGTCCCTGGGTAGTAGGGGTAAGAGTGCTGTCCCTGGGTAGTAGGGGTAAGAGTGCTGTCCCTGGGTAGTAGGGCTAAGAGCTGTCCCTATAGTAGGGTAAGAGAGCTGTCCCTGGGTAGTAGGGCTAAGAGAGCTGTCCCTGGGTAGTAGGGTAAGAGAGCTGTCCCTGGGTAGTAGGGCTAAGAGAGCTGTCCCTGGGTAGTAGGGCTAAGAGAGCTGTTCCTGGGTAGTAGAGCTAAGAGCGCTGTCCCTGGGTAGTAGGGGTAAAGCTATGTTCAAACATAGCATTTTTTCTGTTCTTTTTTCAGCGTTTTGCACCCACACAAAAAAGCGCAAAAAAGCCACGTAAAAAAACGCAGTGCATTCACACACCGCATTTTTTTTATGGGCAACTTCTCCAGTGATATCACAAAGTGGAGGAAGACTCCTGTTCCTCCTCCCTATGTGACATCTGTCACAGCCCCTATTTGAGTTTGCAGTGTATTATACACTGTGAAATCAAATGTAAAACTAAGCCAAATGTATTAAAAATAATAAAGATTTTTATACTTGCCCTCCGCCGAGTGTTCCGGAGCTGGAAGTCGGGAGCAGCCGCAAGTGTTGACCTGCTAGGACCTCCCAAGAACGCTGATTGGCCGCTCGCGGTCATGTGATTGATATGTACATCATTGAACGTTTCTCACATAAAAGCGCAGCGTCTTTTTAGGCTGTGTCTGTACAGCAAAGTGAATTTCCCATTCACTTTGCCGGCAGACACAAGGAACATTGTGCATTTTTGAAAAATGCGTGCAAAAAAGCGCTCAAAAATGCACAATGTGTGAACGTAGCCTAAGACAGCTTTCCCTGGGTAGTAGAGCTAAGAGAGCTATTCCTCGGTAGTAGAGCTAAGAGCACGGTCCCTGGGTAGTAGAGCTAAGAGAACTGCTGTATAGGCTAGAGAACTGTCCCTGGATAGTAGGGCTAAAGAGTTCCCTGATAGTAGGCTAAGAGTTCCCTGGATAGTAGGGCTAAAAGAGTTTCCCTGGATAGTAGGGCTAAGAGTTCCCTGGTAGTAGGGCTAAGAGAACTATCCCTGGGTAGTAGGGCTAAGAGACCTGTCCCTTGGGTGGGAAAGAGGCTAAGAGCCCTGTCCCTGGGAAGTAAGGGCTAAAAGAGTATCCCTGGGTAGTAGGGCTAAGACAGCTGTCCCTGGGTGGTAAAGTAAGAGAGCTCTGCCAGACCTCAGAGTCCAAGATGGATTGCTCCCTAAGTTAAGGGTTTCCTGTGTCTGCTATGATTGAATGATGTAACCATTCTGCAACCCTCATTCTGGGAGACTTTACCATTCCCATAAATAGCCCCATCTCGCCATCTGCATCCCAGCTCCTATCTCTAACCACCTCTCTTGGCCGCTCACAGCTTTCAACCTCTCAGACACACAAAGATGGTAAAACCCTAGACCTGGTCTTTGTCTGGCTTTGCTCAACCTCCTACTTAGATAACTCACCTCTTCCCCTCTCTGACCATAACATTCTCTCCTTCATGCTCACTAGCCCTCGCCCACCACAGCACAGTCCGACCTATCACACATTCAGAAATCTACAGGCCATTAACCCTCATAAACTCACAGACTCTCTCATCTCATCACTGTCCCCAATCTCGTCACTCTCCTGTCCAGATCTGGCAGTAAATCATTACAATGACACTCTCAGAAGCTCCCAGGACCAAGTAGCGCCCCTCACCCTCAGAACCTCCAAACATAGAACAAAACAGCCTTGGTTCACAGCGCAAACTCGATTCCTCCAGCAATGCTTTATGGAGAAAATAGATAACATCCGCCAGGAAATCAGCTCCCAGCCCCCAAGCGCTGCCACCCCCTTTCTTTCCCACATCTTCTCTGGCTCACTGTCCAGATTTGACCCAGTCACAGAAGAAGAAGTCGGCAGGCTCCTCTCTTCCTCCCGTCCCACCACATGCACTACTGACCCCATCTCCCTCACACCTACTCCAGTCCCTCTCGTCACCACTCACCTAACCAAAATCTTCAACCTCTCCCTGTCTTCTGGCATCTTCCCCTCCTCATTCAAACACTCTATCATTACTCCATCATTAAAGAAACCTTCTCTTGACTCATCCATCCCATCACGCAAACAACTACAGACCTATCTCCAACCTCCCCTTCATCTGTAATCGCTTGGAGCGCCTGGTCTACATTCACCTCACTCATTACCTCTCCGCTCACTCTCTTCTAGATCCATTACAGTCTGGTTTCCGCCCCCTTCACGCTACAGAAACTGCCCACATCAAAGTGACCAATGACCTTCTGACAGCAAAACATAATGGTGACCACTCTCTGCTTATTCTTCTTGACTTTTTGCAGCATTTGACACTGTTGACCACCATCTCCTACTCTCTATGCTGCACTCCATCACCATAAAGGACACCATTCTCTCCTGGCACTCGTCCTATCTTTCTGACCACTCTTTCGGTGTATCATTCGCTGGCTCCACTTCCTCCCCTTTTCCTCTCACCATTGTGGGCCCTCAGGTTTGTTCACTCTTCATTTAGCTGGGGGCCTTGAATTTAACACCTCTCTAGCTGATCCTATTTGTTGCTGCCAGTCCTGAGTTGATGGCACTACTGGACATCTTTATGATGTTCCTCATCTCCTGCACTAAGTTTCCTTTGCCGACCGCTGTGTTTACAATCCTAAGTGTTGACTATTTCTTGTTGTCCCTAATACTAAGAAATAAACTGGCAAATACTTTCCCATCATGTAAGACCATCAAGGAGGCGTCTGAATGTTTTCTGCTGCCAAATAATGACCCCCCAATATCCAGCTAATGTCACTAAGAACAAGGAGTC
>JARQOC010001339.1:0-43451 GCA_033576535.1 Allobates femoralis
GCTTTAAAGAGTGTTTTGAGGGGGGTGCTCATTGCTCATGGCGCGCGCCTAAAGCAACAAAGATCACATGACATAGAGGGCTTGCTTGCCCAGATAGCCGAAATGGAGTCGAGACATAAGGAGAACCCAACCCCACAGGGCCTTTCCCTGTTATCCAACACAAGACATAAGCTGTTATCTATTCTAGACCAGAAGGACAGGGTGCATAGGGATTGGACTAAATCCCGATTCTATGTATCGGGCAACAAAAGCGGGAAATTACTGGCTAGGGCTCTCCACCCCAGGCCCCCTAGAACATACTTATCCCACATCCGAGATCCAGAGGGCACTATGCTTCATAAAACTAGCGATATCCTAAACAGATTCAGAGATTTCTATTCTTCATTATATAACCTGGAAGCCCCTCAAGAGTCTGAGGAGGACTTCTTAGACTACATTAAGGGACTGGTTTACCCAGGTTATTCGCAGAAGACACGAACCAGCTGGCAGCTGACTTCACTCTGGGGAAAATAGAGGCCGGTATTAGAGATATGAAACTTGGCAAGAGTCCGGGACCTGACGGTTATTCCGCAGGGTTTTATAAAAAATATGTTGATCTTCTAGGCCCGCTATTTCTGACAGTATGTAATGATATCTCCTCGGGCGGATCTTTTCCGGCCCAAGCTCTCATGGCCCATGTGGTGGTCCTACATAAACCTGGGAAAGACGTGGCGTCGTGTGGTAACTACAGACCCATCTTCCTAATCAACTTGGATATAAAACTTTATTCCAAGTTGGTAGCAAACAGGATTAAACATCTCCTCCTCGACATCATACATGGAGATCAGGTGGGATTTGTTCCTGGCAGGGAAGCCAGGGATAATACAATTAGGTCTGTAGCCCTGATAGACGTTGCTCGCAGGCGGTCGGTTCCCATGTGCATCCTGTCAGTAGACGCAGAAAAGGCGTTTGACAGGGTGCACTGGGGATTCATGTTTGCGGTTTTGCGCCATTTGGGGGTGGGCGAAACTATGTTACATCGTATAGGGGCCTTATATACCCACCCAACTGCATGTCTGCGAATCAATGGGGTGTTGTCAGAATCCTTTTCGATCCGTAATGGCACACGCCAGGGTGTCCACTATCCCCTTTACTCTATATCCTTTGTATGGAGGTCCTGGCGTGCGCCTTGAGGATTGACACATCAGTGCAGGGCCTAGTGGTGGGAAGGAAAGAACATAAGATTGCATTATTTGCAGATGATTTATTAGCTTATATTACAAATCCTCTGATATCCCTCCCTCACATTCTTGACAATATGGCGGAATTTGGTAGGCTGAGCAATTTTAAAATTAATCCTGCCAAGTCAGAAATGCTTAACATTACCTTGTCAAGTTTAGTGGTTTCACTCCTAACCAGGGACTATCCCTTTAAATGGAGGGAGGGATCTCTGGGATACTTGGGAATTAGGTTATCCAGGGACCCATCGCTTCTTTTTGTTCACAACTATATGCCCCTATTATCTCTCTTGGAGTCAGACTTAGCCAAATGGAACAAACTTTCACTGACGTGGTTGGGTAGATTACATGCCTTACGCATGGATATTCTCCCGCGCCTCCTATATCATTTCCAAACTCTGCCAGTTCATTTGCCGGCCTCGTTTTTCTCTAGACTAAAGCAGGGATGGACTCGTTTCTTATGGTCACATGGCTGCCCGAGGATTTCCTTTAAGACTCTTAGCAAGAAAATTGCGCATGGAGGTGTAGGACTTCCAGACCCCATATTATACCATTATGTGGCTATGGACAAGTGCCTTCTGGATCTTTTCAGGGGGGGAGGGGGGATGGGCGGAGGTGGAACGGGAGGGACTCCAACATGATCCTCTGGTGTGGATCTGGTCTATGGACCCTGGGGGACGTGAGACTCGTTCATTTTTATCCCTGCAACTACACGACTCCTTCAAGGGACAGGTCCGATTATTACATCTCACTACCAACCCAGGTCCTTTAACTTTCCTATTTGATAACCCAGCATTCCCAATAGACCCGGGATGCACTTCATTCTTGGGGCTTACTAGAGAATCCCGCCCGTCTCTCAAGGACTGTATTTCCCAGTCCGGAATCAAACCATTAGCTGACTTTCCAAATATATCCACAATAGACCAGGGGACCTGGTTCCACCATACTAGATTGGGTAGCTATATAAGATCCTTACCATTTTCATACCTTAAGCGTCCCTTGACAGACTTTGAACAATTATGCAACAAACGGACGTATATACCACATGCTATTTCGGTGATTTATAATATATTTCACTCACATAGAAATGCGGACTTGGAGGATAGACCTGGGTTTATGAAGAAGTGGGAGGGAGACTTAGATAGAACTATATCTTTGTTAGATTGGGAGAAAATCTTCACCTCCACGCATGGTGCATCCCTCTCTGCCTTGTCTCAAGAGAGAAATTATAAGGTGGTGGCGAGATGGTACAGGTGCCCTACTGACGTGCACCGGATATTTCCGGGAGTCTCGGACCGATGCTGGCGATGTCTAGAGGGAGTGGGCACATACTCTCATATATGGTGGGGATGCCCATTGATATCCTCTTTTTGGAAGGACGTAAACGATCTTTATACACAAGTGACAGCTCTCAAATTACAATTTACCATGGAACTGGCCCTCTTGAATCTGCATTCTATGTCTACTAAGGGTTTTAAAAGGGGCTTACTGAGGTTTTTTCTGATGTCGGCTAGACGCCTCATACCCAGGTGGTGGAAAAAAACTAGACGTCCCTCACGTTGGGAGTTGGTGGCGGAACTCAACGAGGTGTGCAGGATGGAGGAATTAGCAGCATGGGCCTCACGGACTCCCGGTTGCCTGGAGGGACATCAGGAGAGATGGACCTCTTGGTTTATATTTAGAGACTCAGCTGATCTCGAAACCTGGGTTGTGTCTGTGGAATGAGATCATACACGACTAACATGGAAAATGTATATATGAACGTGAAGGTCATGGACCTGACTCTTCCCGATACCGAGACACTCGGCATTACATCCCCTGCCCTTTTCCCACCATCTTCCTGACCCTTTCCTTTTCTTCTCTCCTTCTCTATCTCTTTTCTCTTCTCTTTTTTCCTTTTTCCTTCCTTTCCTTTTTATTGTTTATGTTTGTCTTTTTTCTCTTTACCATGGAAACGATGAGAATGTTTTGTTCTGTTTTCTTAATTTTTGGCAACATAAGAATTTAAAGAATTTTAGACGACAAATTATTATTCATGAAAGAGTTTCCAAACCATAGAAAAGATATGGTATACAGTCTGAGATATACTTTATGCGAAAAAGTTACTTTGTATGTTCTTATAGACAACTTGTAACAAACTAACATATAAGAGATACAATGTATATTTCACAGTTATGTTGATTTATGTTCATGATAAAATGAATAAAATACGATTTGAAAGAAAAAGCAAGGTGTCTACTGGGTAGTCCAAGAATTTGAACAAGTATTTAGTAAGCATCCACTTGACTTTGGTAGGATTAAAGGGGTACACCATCACATCCCCACAGGTACACATCCACCAATTAAAGAGCAATACAGGCCTATTTCACCTGCACACTATCAAAAAGCCAAAGAGATGTTACAGGACATGAAGGACGCAGGGGTTATAAGAGATAGTTGTAGTCCTTGGGCGGCTCCACTAGTCCTAGTCAGAAAGAAGGATGGCAGCATGAGATTGTGTGTAGATTACAGGCAAATAAATCGCATAACACACAAAGATGCTTACCCGTTGCCACACATTGAAGAATCACTAGCTGCATTGAAGTCTGCTAATTTTCAACCGTAGATCTCACTGGAAGAAGACTGTGAGAAGACGGCAATTACCACGCCCATGGGCCTATGTGAATTCAACAGTATGCCCTTCGGACTATGTAATGCACCTGGAACATTCCAGAGGCTGATGGAGTATTACCTGGGGCACAAGAACTTTGAAACGGTACTGCTTTACCTGGATGATGTTATTGTGTATTCTAAATCCTATGAATAACACTTAACCCATCTAGCAGAGGTATTTGAAGCCTTGTCCAAATACGAGATGAAGCTAAAACCATCCAAATGCCACCTGTTAAAACCGAAGGTTCAGTAACTGGGACATATAGTCAGTTCCCCAGAAGTGGTCCCAGATCCAGACAAGGTCACTGTCATCAGGGAATGGCCAAAACCAGAGACCCTCAAGGAAGTACGTCAGTTCCTGGGATTGGTGGGATGCTACAGGAGATTCATCAAGGAGTACACGAAGAAAGCTGCTACCCCGCAAAACCTCCTAGTAGGCCAACCCCAGAAAGGCAATCCAGAGATCCTCCCTTGGAGTGGGGCAAAGAACAGGAAGAGTTGTTCCAGCAGATGAAAAAGGGCCTAACAGGTGAAGAGATCCTGGCTTTACCCCGACTACAACCTACCATTCCTGTGGAACACCGATGCCAGTAATGTGGGGTTAGGAGCTGTACTCTCCCAGAAGCAAGAAGGCAAAGAAAGAGTGATTGCCTATGCTAGCAGGAAGCTTCACCCTACAGAACAAAACCCTGACAATTACAGCTCATTCAAGTTGGAGTTCCTGGCTTTGGTCTGGGTCATCACAGAAAGATTTAAAAATTACCTGGCATCCAACAAGTTTACTGCCTTCACGGATAACAATCCCCTGACCCATCTGGAAACTGCAACATTGGGTGCCATGGAACAGAGATGGATGGCCAGATTATCCAATTACCAGTTTAACATCAAGTACTGGGCAGGTCATAACAACAGCAATGCAGATGCCTTATCCAGGATGCCTCACTTAGCAGATATGGGAGCAGATGAGGATGAGCTGGAAGAGATAGAGCTACCCACCTTCCATCAGTTGAGAACGTCCCAATGTCAACAAATTCACACAGAACTTCCAGAGAAAGTAGTGAACCCGTTACCATACTTTGGTTGGAAGGAATCTCAACACAGTGACCCGGCTATCAGTTTAGTAAAAGGACTGATAACTCAGGAGTCCGCAAAGCTACCTTCAAATCCTCCACCAGAAGCTAAACACCTGTGGAATGAAAGAAGCAAATTGTTCATCTACCAGGAAAACTCTGCAGGTGATATATCAACCCCAGAACCCATGAAATGTCCTGGCAAATCATAGTACCCCGAACAGAGATCCAAATGGTACTAAATGCATACCACAACCAAACTGGACACTTTGGGTACAAAAAGCTGGAAATGTTGCTCAAAGACAGATTCTACTGGGTTGGCATGAGAGGATCCACAGAAAGATGATGTAAAGACTGTGGACCATGTAGCCTACGCAGAAAAGACCAGGAGAGTCAAAGAGCACCACTCCAACCTATTGTAACAACGCAACCACTCCAGATTGTAGCCTTGGACCATGTGAAATTGACTCCAAGCCGGACAGGCTTCACTTATGCTTTAACAATAGTGGACCACTACTCCAGATTCCTGATGGTCGCACCTGTAAAAGATCTTACGGCAGCAATAGCCACAAAGACCTTCCAAGATGTCTTCTGTAGACCACTAGCCAATCCAGAACAAGTCTTAACGGATAGAGGTTCAGCATTTGAAGCTGAAATCTTCCAAGAGTTTTGTCATCTTTATGGTTGTAAGAAGATAAGAACTACACCAGATCATCCTCAATCCAATGGGTTATGTGAGAAGATGAACAACATCGTAATAGACATGCTCAAGATACTACCTCTTGAAGAAAGAAACCAATCGCCAGAAAAACTGCCTGATCTGGTAGACATGTACAATCACATTCCAGTGAGCTCTACGAACTGTACACCCGCCTATCTTATGAGAGGCAATACAGGAAGACTACCCGTAGATCTGGAATTAGGAATCGTTGAACCCAAAGCAGATACTTTTAACTCTGACTGGAACACCAACCGTCTAGACCAGTATAGACAAGTCCAAGCTTGCGTTGAAGACAGTCTAGAAAAATCCAGACAACGGCAAGAGAGAAACTTCAACAAAAGTGCACCAGCAGAACCAATACTACTCGGACGTATTGTATTAAAAAGAAAACGGAGAAGACATAAACTAGATGATCAATGGGAAAGAGAACCCTACACTGTTTTGAAATTCAACTTTAATAACACCAAAGTTTGCCTCATCAGCAAAAATGTAGGAAAAACAACTCAAACAGTATCCCGGGATCATTTGAAAAAGTGCCCAGAAGCATGGAAGACCCAAGACCTTCAAGATTCTCCAGAAGGAAAAGAAAAAGATTATTATGAAATTCCAATTCCATGCCCAGAACCAAAACAAAGAGTAATATCCACCACACTAGGAGACTTTCCAGAAGATTGGCCTCAATATGAAGGAGCAGTAATAGCTCCAATCATTAACTTCTATCAACCTTCAGAAACAATCCCAAGAAGTCAGGAAGAAACACCCGTTGTCAGAGAATCAGAGAATCCTGCAATGGGTGCACCTGCTAGTCCTGTAGTGAGACTAAGGCCACGCAGACACTTACCTGACATACCCACATTGCATTCTCCTGACATCACCTGAGATAGCTACACCCGTAGTGCGTAGATCGAGTCGTAGCTCACGTGGGCAACACCCATCCAGGTATGGAGATTGGGTACAATAAATGTAAAAACACAATCAAAAGTAAAATGTAAATAGTAACTCTTGTAAAAATGAAAATGTAAATTGTAGTATGCAAAACAGTGAAGAGTAGGCCAAACCAGGTCACACCAGGTACACAACATCAAAAGAGGGGTGAGCGGAGTTGGCGTAAGGAGATGTTTAGGGAGAGCAAAATCTTGGCCAAAAGGTGATCTCAGGGCTAGGAGGCCTACAGCGCGTATGACCAGTAGATGCCCCTATAGTACCTAGAAATCCTGCGCCGAGGCACCCGTACTAAATGTTGTTGTGTATTCTGATCTTTAAGCATACAGAGGCTTTACCTGTAAGGACTTTATCAAACCCAATTTAACTTTTGAAAAACTTTATCCCTTTTTACCCGGAGCTTACAGAAACTGCACTGTAAAGACACTTTAAAATAACTTTTTTCCCTTGTTTTCCAACTTTAAAAGGACCATAGTCACAGGACTGGTTGTGACGATTAATTTCTTTTTCCAGCCTGTGGTGGATGGACTAGCACTGTATGGACTGTACCTGTTTTGCCATTTTTCAGTGGTTTTTGTACATTTTTGGTTTTGAGACTCTGGAAATATGTTACCTGTTATTATAATATATATGTTAACCAAAATTGTTTCTCAGTTCAGGAGTACTGACCTTACCTAGGGGGATATGTGGCGCTCTGCTCACACAGGTAACCACAGACTCACCTACAGCACAGATGGGTTTCCACAATGGGTACATAGACACAAACAACACTTTCCACTCCAGCACAGTAGGGGGAGCTCAACTTGCTGCGCTTAGGCAAGATCCTCTATAAATACTGGTGCTGGGGGTGGAGTTAGTTGGAGTGTGCAGATGCTACAAGAGCTGTGAAGACGTACTGGTGGTCGGTGCTGCTCAAGTTTTCAAAATGTATTTATTGAATTTTAGGGAGGAAAAGGTCAGGTAAGGGAGGATACAAAAAAGGAAAAAGGAGGGAATGAATACATACATAAATAACATACAGTGGGAGAAGTCATGACACCTATAAAACAATTACTTAACAAACGGTATTACAAAGTAGGTGTACATAGTTGAGCTAATAAAAGATAAAAGATTAAAAAAAAGTAGAATTACCAACTCTACATATATAGTTATAGAAGGTAAAGAGAGAAAAAAAAACACAATCCAGGCTAAGTTGGTTAATCGAGTGGCAGTATAGTCAGTATATTCAGTACAAAGTCCTGCATGACTCAATTATGACTTTATTTCCCCCCCCCCCCAACGGCTAATTAAAAGGAAAGTGTGAGGGCCTGGAGGCGTCAAGTATCAAAGTTAAGGTGAACACGTTGTCTAACTCAAAAAGAGAGGGGAGTTTGTCAAATACTCAATTAGTTGGGGAATCGTAATAGAAGTAAAATAACTAGAAAACTCCAACAGACCGATCAATTCGTCTATCACCTAGGACAAAAATGTAGGGTTGAACGAGCGCCACCAGTCTTCCCATCTCCGTTTTATTTTAGGAAATTTGTTATTGCGCAGAGCTGAATTATATTCATATATTCCATGTTGGGTAACTCTGTCAATCAGGTTATTTAAAGTAGGGGGCTCAGGTTTATTCCATCTGGCAGCAATGAGGACTTTGGCGGTTAGAAAAATGTGAGATATCAAAAATTTTTTGTCATATGGGGCGTCCTCAATGCCTATGGACAAAAGTACAAGCTCAGGGGTGAGGTTGATGATCATACCGGTGGTATCTATTATTAATGATTTCACACTTAGCCAAAATTTGGCCAGATTGGGGCAGTCATAAAAAACATGAGATAATGTTCCCTGATGACCACACCCCCTCCAGCATGAGGATGAGATTTGGGGGTTCATGCGATGCAGCTTGATAGGTGTAAGATACCACCTAGAAAGGATCTTGAAATAAGACTCATGTAAGGTTGCACAAGTCGAATTGGAGTAGGTAGTTTGAAGAGTTCGTACCATTGCCTTGAGATCAATTTGAATATTCAGCTCTGCCTCCCAAGCGGTAATGAAGGAGAGACGTGGCAACTCAAATTCTTCATTAACTGTTTTGTAAAAGTTGTTAGTTTTCTATCTTGAATTTTCCCTAGGATCTGAAAACAGGTCGATTAACAGTTGTGGGAGGATAAATTTTGGGTTGGTTTTAGAGAAGTAATTGGAGATAGATCTCCACTGGGAGCGATCGTCTCTTGTAAGAAGGTATTGGTGTTCAAGGGAGTGAAAAGGTTTAAGAGAGTCCGCAGACAACAGATCATCTATGAAGAGAATCCCTTTGGCTTTCCATGTAGAGAGGTTCAAGTTCGGGATCATGACCTCTAGGGTGGCTAAGGGTATAATCTTGAAGTCAACTGGAGCTGAGAATTTAGCAGCCTTAGCCATCATATACCTCCAAGCCAGAATAGTCGCTTTAACAACGGGGTGAGTGGGGAGAGGCTTGTAAGTAATGATTAAATAGGCGATTACCAAGGCTTTCAGGTTACTGCCCACCATTGATTCCTCAATATCCAGCCATAACACGTCAGATTTTTCCACAAACCATCTTTGGGATAGTTTCAGTAGGGAAGCCATATAGTAATTATAGAGGTTGGGGACCCCAAGACCTCCCGCTAGTTTGTGTCTTTCAAGAGACGCTCTTGCCACTCTAGGGCGTTTGTTGCCCCAAATAAAGGAGCGTAGTTGCGACTGCAGCTTATTGAACCAACTTATTGGGATATACATGGGGATAGCTCTAATGACATATAAGAATTTAGGAAGCAAGGACATTTTGAAAGCTTCTATCCTACTGAGCCAAGAGAGTTCCAATTTCGAGAGATGTGCGTAGTCGCGGTGGAAAGTCTGAAATAAAGACGTCAGATTAGTTTGCATAGTTGCTGTTGATGACTTGTTAAGTACGATTCCCAAATATGAAACCTCCTCTTCGGCCCAGGTAAATTCAAATTCCTCTTTTAGGTATTCTAGCAAAGTTGGGTCTATATTGAGTTCTAGAATTTGTGATTTTGACTTGTTGATTCTATACAAGGAGAATTGAGAGTATGTTGCGACAGTCGATGATACATGTCTTAGAGATTTAAGGGGATTCGTTAGTGTAAGTAATACGTCGTCTGCAAACAAAGAAATTTTGTGGTGATGTTGACCCAAAGGTATGCCCTGTATGTTTTCATTTTGCCTAATGCTAGAGGCGAGAGGCTCAATGAATAAAGCAAATAATGTGGGAGATAACGGGCAACCCTGCCTGGTTCCATTAGAAAGTGGGAATTTTTTGGATAAAAAATTGTTTGAGGAAACCATGGCAGTAGGGTGGGAATACAATGATTTAATTAAACGGAGTATGTTTCCCCGGAAACCAAAGTTGTCTAGGGTACAGAAAAGAAAATCCCACTGTACCCTGTCAAAAGCCTTCTCGGCATCTAAAGCCAAGAAGGCTGCTGGTTGACCGTTTTTTTCGATTAGGGTAATTAAGTCGAAAGCTCTCCTAGTGGCGTCAGATGTTGCTCGGCCTGGTATAAAGCCCGCCTGATCAGGATGAATTAATTTTGTTATATAGTTTTTTACTCTATTGGCAACCAGTTTAGCGAGGATTTTTGTGTCCGTATTCAGAAGGGAAATTGGACGATAGTTCTTCACGTCCGCCGGGTCCCCTTTCCCCTTAGGCAAGACAACTATAACCGCTTCAAGCATGTCTGGTGAAAGTTGGCCCTGAGATGCAGTATAATTGGCCAGTTTATTAATATAAGGGGAAAGAATGGCGATGAATGTTTTATAAAGCTCGTTCTGAAAGCCATCCGGGCCCGGCGATTTCCCATCTGCGGATTGTTGAATGACCTCAGAGATCTCAAGGAAAGTATATGGCTTGTTAAGCTCCTTCAGGTCCTGGTCGGACAACGAAGGTAAGTTGATTTGTTGTAAATATTCAATCATATCCTGGCGCGAGGGCTCATGATGTCCAGGGTCATCTTTTAAGTTGTAGAGGGATGAATAAAATCCGGCAAATACATCTGAGATGTCCTTGGGGTGTTTTATCATCCTACCTAGGGGATCTTTTATTTCCTTGATTCTAGATTTAAGTTTTTGTTGTCTAATTTTGGCTGCCAACAGCTTGGAAGGCCTATCAGCAGAGAGGTAATGTTTGGTTTTCAACCTCTGGGACATTTGATCGTATTCTGCTGAAAGAAGGGATTTTAATTCAAGCCTATGTTCCATTATCTTCTTAGCGGTAACCAGGGATGGATTAGAAATTTGGGAAGTCTCTAGGTAATGAATCATGCGTACCAAGTTCTGGGTTTTCTCCCTGTTTTTCCTATTCAAGCGGGCGTTAAGTTGGATCATCACCCCTCTCAACACTGCTTTAAAAGTGGACCAGAGGGTGGGTATCAAAATCTCCTCCGTATCATTCTCCTTAAAGAAGTTGGTTATGGTGCTTTCAATCTCCTTTTTATATTCAGGATGCTTATACAGATAACTGTTGTTGCGCCAAAGCTTTGGAGAGAATGCACCTAAACCCGTTCTAAGTTCAAACAGTATCGGAGAGTGATCCGACCAAGTTCTGAGGCCGATGTCTACTTTAGAAAATTTGGAGAGCGAGAAAATGTTGGTTAGGACCAGGTCTATCCTTGAGAATGACTGATGCCTTTTAGAGAAGTACGAGAATTCTAAAGAAGTTGAGTTAAGGCATCTAAAAACGTCGTAAAGGTCCAACTTGGTTAGCCAGGGGTCTAAAGCGCCACATTGTTGACGGGACTTGGACGAAGAGTCCATTGTTCCGTTGGGGACCATATTAAAATCTCCAAATATTACTAAGACTCCCTTTTGGTGAGCCTCCACAATCCTCATAATCTTGTTGAGGAAGGTGATTTGACCTTTATTTGGCGCATAGATGTTAACCAGCGTATAAATATGGTCATTCAGTTTGCAGACGATGACTAAATATCTACCGTTTGGGTCCTCCACTTTTGATATGAGATCAAAAGTTAACGTATTTTTAAATAGGAGAGCAACGCCCCATTTCTTTTTGTCATTGTTAGCGTAAAAAGTGTTAGGGAAGTTCTTATACTCGAGTTTTAGGGGTTTGGAAGCTGAAAATTTTGTCTCCTGTAAGCCTACCACATCGGTCTTGCTCTCACTAAGAAGCTTCCACAAATGGAAACGTCGTTGAGGGGAGTTTAAACCGTTCACGTTTTGTGATAGAAATTTAATCGACATGGTCTATATAGGACCTTCCTGCGAACTCAGGAGTTTGGGTTAAGGTTGGGTAAAAGTCGGGAAAAAGTTATACAAGCCTAGATACTTGTGAGGTATTAACTTAAACCTAGTTATCTAAATTTACAACTAGAAATTAAATAATATATAAAATTATAATAGCAAAGAAATAGGTATCTGTGACTTGACCCAATACGGAGGAAATCAGTGTCACGATAAATTTTCTCCTTGTGAGGCTCAAGTTTTAGCTATACTATTCAGTCTTTTGAGTAGAAGGGTCTCTTCAGGATATCCTGAGGCCTAAGTCCCCAAGGGCCCTCAGGCCCCCCTCAACCTCCGATAAAGCCCAAGATTTCCCCTGGTGGTGAAAGAGGAGTTTAGGAGGGTTGAAGCCCCATCTGTAGGGAATTTGGTTTTTCTGTAAGACATTAGACAGGGGGGCAAGATGTTTTCTCCGGAGCATAGTTTCTCTTGATAGATCCGCGAATATCCTTATATCAGCATATGGCTGGGGGAAAGTTTTAGCTGCGCGCATGAAGTCCAGAAGTTGTTCTTTAATATGTACAAATTGGAACTTCATGATTACATCCCTAGGAATTTCAGGCCCAAGGGATCGAGGTTTAGGGATGCGGTGAATTCTCACAGCCGTTGCTTCCATATCTGTTAAAGAGGGAATTACGCTTTTCATAAGACTCTTAACATATGGGTTAAGTTGGTCATTTTTTATTGTTTCCGGAATGCCTCTAAATTTGAGATTCTGATGTCTGTCCCTATCCTCCAAATCGGTGACTTTGTTCTTAACAGCTTCAAAATCCTCCGAGAGGAGACGATGGGCCTTTACAAGCTTGTCATGTTTGTGTGTTATGGAGAGAATGTCGGATTCATTTTGGTCGGTGCGGTGAGAGATCGAGTCAATGGAGACCTGCAAATCGTCAAATCTAGTGTTTAGAGCAGTGAAGATGCCTCTGAAGAATGTCTGGTCTATCGGCTGCGTCCAATCGAAGTTTTCTAGTGGGTTGGATGCTGCCGAGGGGGGTACTTCCTTTCTTATCCGCTGTTTTAATGGACTAGCAGTGGGTGATCTATCCACATCTGAACCTGAATCATCTAGTATAGTTGGTTTCTGAGCAGAGGATTTTTTTTTTTTAGTAGCCATTTCTTTTCTTTTTTGATTCGGAGGCAGAGAATCTGTTGGTGACGGTACATCCATTGAATCTTGGTCTTGAGACCAGGAGTCCGCCTGGAATGTTCTAGGGGATCTGGATCTGTGTCTCAGAGTGATTTTAGTTGGCATAGTCTCTGTTTGTGTGGTTTTGGCTTTGTCCGTTTTGGTCTTTACGGAAGCCATAATAGGTATTCTAAGTGGGGAGAATATGTCCTTAACTTTGCTATATCACTATTTGAGTATTCCCGTGGTTTGCTAGGGATATATATATCTCAGATCGCAGTAGTGAGGAGATTAGGGCTTCTCCACCTGGGTTTGGCCCGTCAGTCAAACAGTAAGGTTCAATGAGAAACCGAGAAGACAGTCAGGAATCGCTAGTTCCCAAGTGGAGTAAGCAAGCCTTCCTGGAGCTTCAGCAAAGGCGGTAGAGTAAAGCAGTCAACTGAAGAAATAGGTCACGAAGCAGGGAGGATGACCTGCCAACTGGGGTCACCACAACAATAATAATCCAAAGTCTATTCGACTTGTGCAACAAACTTACGATTTACTTGCGGTTGTCCTCAAAGGGGAGAATATTCCGTCCCTTTGAGCGGTTCCTCTACAAAATGTGTAAAGATGTTAATATAGCAGGATGCTCAAGGGAGGTGGTCTCTAGTCACTAGCTTATTCCCTTTCCACTCCCGTAAGCTCGGTGCACCCTATAAGTGCCCGTTTTCCAATTCCTCAGGTGCCTAGATGGAAGTGGCAGCTAATAGGGAATCCTGGATTATATACCCAGATAGCAGTAAGAGCATATAATGCTACAAAAAGCTAGCATATAGAAGTCCAATAGAAATCTATCAGACCTTAATGGGTATCCTAGTGGTCAGAGTTGGTAAAGACCCAAGTCCACCAATTGGATAAGGATGTATTCTTAATAATTAGCTCTGGCGTATATGTTCACCAATAAGTATTACACAGTTTAGAATCCTCTAGTGGCTCGGTGAATAGTCAGACAGTAGATCCGTTATTGGGTTAATAATGTAAATATAAATAACATGCAGTGCTCCCACTTAAGGGGGTAAACTAACACAAGATAACTTCAGATAGATAATAGTACATCTGGTGAGGAAGAATTCTTGATTAAATATACCATGGGTAAATATAAAATAGAACCTATAAAACTCACAATATATGCAGCTCCAAACTAGTATTGGGTTCTTATGGGTGAAATCATCAATTGGTATTCTACAGCTATAGGTTCTTAGACTGTTTCAATATACTGGTATAACCATATAGCAACCCCTGAATCTTAGCCAGTAAGTCACTAGTATTAGAGACAACAGCTTACAGTCTTATCTATTATTAAGGAAAACGTTTAACAAAACCAGTGACTATTATAATATGTATTTATATGTATATAGTAGAAGGTGAGAATGATCCAACAGATTAATACAAATTGCCCTAAATGTATTTGGAGTATAATCCTCCTGATTCTTCAGTCTATATCAATAAGAGGTAGAGGAGATGTGGCATAAAGAAGAAAAATCAATAGAAAAGAAGAAAAAGGAGAAAGAAAGAAGAAAGAAAAGAGGAAGAGCCAGAGAAGAGGAGAAAATAGGGAAAGGAAAAAGAAAAGAAAAGTAAGATAGGTGTGTAGGCTTATACTCTAGGTGTGAGCAGCTTTAATCACTGTGTCTTTAGAAGTATAGAGATAACGTAGTTAACAGCCGTCTACACAAGCCGCCCTGTTGGTTAGTAATTAGAGCTGCCGCTCTGGTTGTTAAGAAGGAGAATTAGTAGAGATAGAGGGTTAAGTAGGTAGAAAAGCTGTAGAAAAGCAGATAGGGATGAGGTATAAAGATAGTATAGAATCAGGATAGCCCGGGAGTCAGACAAACTTGAATGTAGATCGATGTAGCAGAGCTGGTTCTGCTGATGGATTTCTGGTCCCTCCGGTGGTCACTGCAGGTTAAAGTAGTTTTCAAGCCCTGGGAAGTAAGGCTGGCTTCACATTAGCGTTTGTGTCTGCATGCTGATGGCATGCAGACACAAACGCTGTCAAAAGCAGGGTCCAAATGATGTGTCCGCAGCGGATAATGTCCGCCTGCGGACACATCACTATGGAGCCCGGCAGCCAATCGGCGCTGTCCGGGGGCGGGCCGGGGGTGGAGATCAGCGCCGGAGATCTCCGCCCCCCGGCCGCCGGTAAGCTCCGGGACTGTCGGCGGGGAGAAAAAGCTGATCTTTTACAGCTGTTTGAATCTTCCCGCGCCGACACTGAGAGGAGATGTCGGCGCGGGAAGATTCAAACAGCTCTCACATCAGCTGTTCTCCCCGCCGACATCGCTAGGAGATTACAGGCGGCGGGGAGGAGGAGGACAGCAGAGGGTCAGCTGATCTCCCGGTGGCCGTCGGTGAGCTCCTGTGACATCACCGGCGGCCACCGGGAGATTTTTCAATGGGTCCGCAGCGTTCTCCTGCGGTGTCATGCAGAGGACACTGCGGACCCATTGAAGCCAATGCATTTTTTGTGCGCTTGGGGACGCTTGCTGATTGTCCAAGCTCCCCAAACGCACAAAAAAACCCAACATGCTGCGTCCCGGGTGCGGATGCTGGACACCGGAAGCAGCAGATATCGTCCGCATCCGCACCCGAACGTAGCAAACGCAGGCACCATGCGTTCCTATGTTAAACATAGGAACGCAGTGCGCATGCGTTTGACTGCGTATGGGAACGCAGCAATACGCTGCCTTCCCATACGCAAATGTGAAGGCAGCCTAATAATGTTCAGTAGCAGAATCCCCAGCGGTCCACTCCAGGGAGACAATTAACTAGCTCCAGCCGATGAAGGAGCTGTAGGAGATGACAAGAGCAGTAAACTGTGCGGTGTAGTTGTACCAGGATATACAGTAAAGCCCGGTAGTTGTAGAATCCTTCATAGATGAAGATGCAGAGTCGTCCCTGGACTAATACAGCCACTCCTCAGGGATAGTCTGTGTCACAGTCCCATCCAGCTAGGGAGAATCCCCTGATCCCCGGGGGGCCCTCCAGACAGGGGGAGACGGCCGATCCTGATAGGCACAGCAGATAGCAGATCGGAATAGCAGAGCAGGAATGCTGGTGATGGTTGTTATGACACCTCCCGCTGGTCAGGCACCAGACAGCAGCGGTAATGTCGGGAAATCCCCGCAAATAGAATAAACAGTTCCCCCGGACTTCAAGGTCTCCCCCAGTCAGAAAAGGGTGGAAATAAAATAAAATGAAGTTCCATTTTCCACTAGTCCAATCCAAAGGTCCTAAAGGGTGGATTTCAATGTGATTAGTCACAGCAGTACAGGGAGAGGTTGATGATGGTCACCACAGCGACTCCTGCCGTCCAGGCTCCACACAGCGGCGGTAGTGGCGGGAAATCCCCAAAACAACACAAAACAGTTCTTTTGGACCCAAAGGGTCCCTCCAAGGCAAAAAAAAGGGTGGGATGGAAAGGGATGAGGAACCAAATGGTGCAAGGACAATCCAGCAGGTCTCCAAAGGCAAATCACAGCATTGGTGACAGAAAAGAAGTCCAGACGCCAAAAATCCAGAAAAAAGGGGGGTCCAAGTGGTCCAAAGGTGGCCAGGCGACAATCCTGATGGATCCTGTCGGTTTGGTGGGGACTTAAGCCCAAGAATGGGCCAAAATCCCTGTTGATTCAGCTGAATAGCAGGAGCTCAAGTTAAGTGCGACTGCACTGCATGAGTTCCCAAGCCACGCCTTCGGTGCTGCTCAAGTGACCCGGAACAGCCTTCGAAATAGTCCTGCAGGGTCCAAGAGTGGGGTCGGAAGGCGAGGAGAGAGAGAGAACAAAGGGGGGAACCGAGGAGCCAGCGTTAGGTTCACCCAAACAGCACACCGGACACCGGAGTCCGAGTCTACTGGAGAGCACCTGGCCCAGTAGAGAATACCAGTCTACCGTGGAGACTTCAGTCTCCCGTGCATCTGCGCAGTCACTAACGAGGGAGCCAGGCACCGCAGAGAGAGGAACAGCAGTAGTACATCGAGGGTTTCCCGACAACAGCACAGGTGATCAGAGAGCAGAGGAGGCCAGCCAAGTTTCACACGGGGCAGGGGCTTCACACACTCGGGGAAAGAGACAAGGAGGCCAGTGACATCCCTTCCGCAGCGGAGGGCCCAGATACCAGAGTCCCCATACCTTGGGCTAGTCATACTCCCTCTGTAGGTTCTGGTATATCGTCCGTTTCTGCGATTTATTTATGTCGTTCTTCCAGATGCTGAGATATTCCTATTTGCCTTTGTGCACAATCTTCTGGATTTTGCCTTTTGTCAGCCCATGTGGGTTGGTGGCTTGGTCAGGCTGTCTTTGGGTACTTTGTGTTGGGAGGCTTCCTGGTGCAGGAAGGCTTTGTGATGGTAGGAGTTGGGACTACTGCTCTGTAGATGAGCCTTGAATGACAGCGCCCTCTTCTGGATCTCGAGGTGTAGCGGGAATCTGCCCAGCTCTGCTCGGCAGGTGCTGTTTGATGTGCTCCGATGGACTTGGAGAAGATGCTTGCAGAACTGTAGGTGGAATACTTCAGTCAGCCAAGCGTCCCACTTTGACCAGTTTGGGTATGAGACTGGGCCCCAGACCTCACTGCCGTATAGAAGGATTGGGGCAATGGTGGAGTCGAAGATTTTTAGCCAGACGGTTACAGGTGCCTTGAGATGGTACAGACGTCTTCTTATGGCATAGAAGGCTTTGGAAGCCTTGTCTTTCAGTAACTCTATGGCTTACTTGAAGCTCCCTGATTGGCTGAGTTCTAGGCCCAGGTAGGTGTACTTGTTGGTTTCTGTAAGTGGACAGTTGTCTATCGTGAAGGGAGGATGCCCAGCAGGTTTCTGCTTTCTTTTCTGGAACACCATGATATTAGTTTTCTTCTGGTTGATTGGCATTGCCCATGTGCTGCTGAAGGTCTCTAGGATTTTCAGATGATCTTTTAGGTCTTTCTCGGTTGGGGATAACAGCATGAGGTCATCGGCATATGGCAGAAATTTCACCTGGGTGTCATGGAGGGTCCTAGTGCTGAGGAGGACTCTAGGGTCACCGCCAGCTCATTGAAGAGTGTTGTACTGAGGCTGCAGCCCTGTCTCACTCCTCGGCTTAGTTGGAAATAGACCGTGCTTCTTCCATTGACCCTCACGCTGCAGCTGTTCTCAGTGTAGGAGCTTCAGATGACATCATACTGGAGCCAGATGTGGCCGCTCTGGATGTGGAGGATGTTGCTTTTCTGCTTGGATCCAAGGTGATTCCATAGTTTCCAGAATTTGTTGTCTTCCAGGGCGTCTTGGAGTTGGAGGAGTTTGGTGGAGATGTGGTTTTGCTTCTTCTTTCTGAGGATGGATTTGTAATTTCGCTGTATGGAGTGGTAGGCAGTGGGGTGTTTGGGTCTCTGTTTTTATTTGGAGCCATTCTTAGGGTCTTCCGAATGCTCTTACATTCTTCGTGAAACCAGTTGTTGGGATTTGGTTACTCGGCCTCTTGTTGATGCTTTTTTTCAGGTCGGACATTTCCGCCATGGCATAGAGAATGTGGTTGAGGTCCCTTACCGCCAGTTGTGCTCCTTCTGGGTTTAGCTCATACACATTATTATGGAAGTGTTGGAGCTTCTCCTTGATCTCTGGTCTATTGATGGCATCTTTATATTTTGGGGCCGACATCTTGGACCATTTGAAGGATGGCGGTAAGTTAAAGAGACCAGTCTTTTGCGTGGTTTGTGAGGGTGATATGTTTGTGGATTTGATGTATAGAAGCAGTTGGTTGTGGTCTGACAGGTGTGTTTGTGGAGTGACTATGAGGGCACCAATATTTGTAGGGTCTATATCTGTGATGGCTTAGTCTATCACACTGCTGCCCACATGGGAGTTTAGGGTATGTCTTCCCAATGAGTCTCCCTTGGTGCGTCCATTGAGGATACGAAGTCCCAGGCTTCGGCATAGGTTCAGCAGTGTTCTGCCTCTTTTATTGACTGTACAGTCATAGCTGTTCCTGTCGGTGTGCACTGGGTTGTCACAGTCAGTATCTGCTCCAAATATATGGATGTTTCCATCAGTGGTCAGGTAGTCTCTTTCCCTTCCCGTTCTTGCGTTGAGATCTCCATAGATGAGAACGTTGCCCAGAGTCTGGAGGTGGCAGCTTCAGTTTTTAGGGTCTCAAAGCTGTCTGGAGTGAAGTATGGAGACTCTGGAGGAGCTACGTACCCTGCACACAGGTAGATGGGAGGTGAGGATGGAGAGGCTTATTCTTATCCAGATGTGGCTGTCTCCTCTCTTCACGGCCATTGGTCAATATAGTCCACTTTTTTTCTATTTTTTGAGGCTGTTTTTCCTTTTTTTTTTACTCTGTTGTAAGGAACCATCTGGATTGCTGGTTGGGAAAGCTTTGTTCCAATATTTCACTGTAAATATAATGTATGTTTGGGTGGAGGCGGAGCAGGGGTGGGGGCTGTGTGGAGTCTCAGTGGGGCCCCAAAATGTTGGCAGTAAGGGGCCCCGAAATTCCTAGTGGCAGCCCTGTGTCCGGACTTACCATCCCGTTTACTGAGAACAGGAATACTACACCCGTGGTGTGGGTGCAGTACCCCTCTGTGGCGACCAGACCGGACCGCAGGGGCGCCACACTATGCTCTACTGAGCATGTGCAGAAATGCATCATCATAGTATCATGCAGACATGGGCAGTGGTGGTCTGTGAATGCCGAGATGTAATGGCGTTTCCATGTGGAGTGTAAGATAACTGGTGGGTGATTGATTATAATTGTATGTAACAACTGAGAAATAAGTAAGCAATTAGCACTGTGTATGCACTTATTTCATATCCTTATTTTATATACGAATTTTGTACTTTTTAAAATGAAAGGATGTATATTAACTTTTGTCACAACACATTATTCTGATTCACAGTTATGTTTTTATTGTAATAATTATGTTTATTATGAATTATGTAAATTAACTTCACCTTGTGCTTTAAATACATGTCACACTCTATTTCACTTCTGGATAAAGGGGGTGGGGGGGTTACCACTGAAACATCGTCATGCCATATGGGCTGCATAAAGCCTTCATGAATTATTGCTTCTGCCTCTGCTTTTTGGTAATTATGTTATTGGACTAGTGGGGAAGTAGTTTTTGGAGAGTTTGCACCTATTTTTCATTAGTTGCAATGCTGTTTCTTTCCTCTTGGTTATCTATCTATCTATCCATCTATCCATCTATCTATCCATCTTTCCATCTGTTCTATCTATCTATCTATCTATCTATTCATCCATCTATCTGTCTATCAATCTATAAATTTATTCATTCAATTATAGAAAATTAGTGAAGGCAGCGCTCCAGTTTTCAGAAAACGTTGTCACTATGATAAAAGTCTTTGCACTGAAACATTGTGGTCACATATTGGTCAATAAAGGTTGGTTATTTTTTTATGTCTCTCTCCCCCACTGTGCTGTCTAAGGGTAAGTGCACATCTGACGTTTGTGCATCTCTGCAGAACGTCCAAAAACCTGGGTTTTTTTAGAAGAAACTGAGTTTTCTGTGCTCAGCAGTGTCCCTCGTTTTTTGCTCGTTTTACGCCGGGTTTTCCAGCGTTTTTCTCGGCTGTTTTGAAAACTGAGTTTTTTGTGCACTTGATCAGCTGGAAGCGCTGGAAAAACGGAGGAAAGAAGTCACTTGCTCTATTCTTTGAAAAACGTTGTAAAAACTCAGTTTTGACTGAAAAAACTCAGTTTTGACTGAAAAAACTCAGTTTTGACTGAAAACGACCAGAAGAAAAACATTCTAATGTAGACAGCGTTTTCTAAACTCCATTGAGTATCATGTTAACCCAGACGGTGGCTAGGATTAACATAAATTAACATAAAACTCAGCAGAAAACGCCGACGTAAAACGTCCAAAAACAGCCCACAAAACGACTGATGTGCACTTACCCTAATCCCGTCTGTGCTCTCCCCCCTGTGTGTTGTCTTATCCCCATGTGTGCTCTTCTCATGTGCTCTCTCCTTTTAGCTGTCTTTCCCCTGTGCGATAAAATAAACAAATAAAATGCATAGTGCATAATAAAAATAGGGTACTTGGTGGCATTGTATTTAAAAATGCGTAAGCCATCCCACCACGTTAAGGTGACCCCATCGGGATGGTCCCTATCTATCTATCTATCTATCTATCTATCTATCCATCCACCTATCCATCAATCTATTATCTATCTATCTAACTAGAAAAAAGTTTTGTTTTGTTTTTTTCCTGCTATCTAGCTATCTATCTATCTATCCATCTATCCATCAATCTATTATCTATCTATCTCTCTATCTACCTATCTAACTAGAAAAAAGTTTTGTTTTTTTTTTCTGCTATCTATCTATCTATCCATCTATCCATCAATCCATGGCGGCCGTCACACACTACGATTTTGTGTGGGAACTCAATAACGATGTCAGGGGTGCGGCTCGTGGACACATCGTTAGTGAGGTGTCACATGTACAGATAACGATGTCAGGGGTGCGGCTCGTGGACACATGGTTAGTGAGGTGTCACATGTATAGATAACGATGTCAGGGGTGCGGCTCGTGGACACATCGTTAGTGAGGTGTCACATGTATAGATAACGATGTCAGGGGTGCGGCTCGTGGACACATCGTTAGTGAGGTGTCACATGTATAGATAACGATGTCAGTGGTGCGGCTCGTGGACACATCGTTAGTGAGGTGTCACATGTATAGATAACGATGTCAGGGGTGCGGCTCGTGGACACATCGTTAGTGAGGTGTCACATGTATAGATAACGATGTTAGGGGTGCGGCTCGTGGACACATCATTAGTGAGGTGTCACATGTATAGATAACGATGTCAGGGGTGCGGCTCGTGGACACATCGTTAGTGAGGTGTCACATGTATAGATAACGTTCAGGACGTAGCAGCGATGTTACGTGCAGGGATCGTTGGCACAGCAAGCGACCGATGATTGTCAATGATGTGAATAGGAGAAATCGGTCAGGAGATCGTTATGGCGGTGTCACACAGAACAATGCAGCAGATTGGATGGTCGACATCGTCTGATGTGGGGTCCGGTTCCCATATCTGGATATAACAATCTGATCACTTATCGGTAGTCACATCATGCTGTCACACGTAACGACGTCGTAGGAGCGATGCCAAATCAGGCACTTTCCAGCGATATGTTTGCATATATCATAGCGTGTGACGCCCGCCTATTATCTATCTATCTATCTATCTAGCCATCCATCTATCCATCTATCCATCAATCTATTATCTATCTATCTTTCTATCTTTCTATCTATCCATCCATCCACTATCCATCTATTCATCTATCCATCCATCTATCCATCTATCCATCAATCTATGGCGGGCGTCACACGCTACGATATATGTAAACATAACGCTGGAAAGTGCCTGATGTGGCATCGCTCCTACGACATCGTTGCGTGTGACAGCATGATGTGACTAGCGATAAGTGGTCAGATCGTTATATACAGATATGGGAATCGGACCCCATATCAGACTATGTCGACCATCCAATCTGCTGCATTGTTCTGTGTGACACCGCCATAACGATCTCCTGACCGATTTCTCCTACTCACATCATTGACAATCATCAATCGCTGGTTGTGTGAACGATCCCTGCATGTAACATCGCTGCTGCGTCCTGAACGTTATCTATACATGTGACACCTCACTAACCATGTGTCCACGAGCCGCACCCCTGACATCGTTATCTATACATGTGACACCTCACTAACCATGTGTCCACGAGCCGCACCCCTGACATCGTTATCTATACATGTGACACCTCACTAACGATGTGTCCACGAGCCGCACCCCTGACATCGTTATCTATACATGTGACACCTCACTAATGATGTGTCCACGAGCCGCACCCCTGACATCGTTATCTATACATGTGACACCTCACTAATGATGTGTCCACGAGCCGCACCCCTGACATTGTTATCTATACATGTGACACCTCACTAACGATGTGTGCACGAGCCGCACCCCTGACATCGTTATCTATACATGTGACACCTCACTAACCATGTGTCCACGAGCCGCACCCCTGACATCGTTATCTATACATGTGACACCTCACTAACGATGTGTCCACGAGCCGCACCCCTGACATCGTTATCTATACATGTGACACCTCACTAATGATGTGTCCACGAGCCGCACCCCTGACATCGTTATCTATACATGTGACACCTCACTAACGATGTGTCCACGAGCCGCACCCCTGACATCGTTATCTATACATGTACACCTCACTAATGATGTGTCCACGAGCCGCACCCCTGACATCGTTATCTATACATGTGACACCTCACTAACCATGTGTCCACGAGCCGCACCCCTGACATCGTTATTGAGTTCCCACACAAAATCGGAGTGTGTGACGGCCGCCTATGGTTTATCTATCTATCCAGGGCCTGCTCCAGGGTTTTGTGGGCCCCGGGCAAAGAGTCTTAGGGTACCGTCACACCAGGTGACATCGCCGGAGATATCGCAGGTGACGCACAGGAGCGCGCTCGTATTTGGCCACCCGCCAGTGTCGCCACTTTACACAGGGCAACTCGCCGCCGATGACGCTGACGATAGGCTACGCACCTGCATCGCCTGTGAAATCGCCGGCGATGTTACCTGGTGTGACGATACCCTCTGTGGGCCCCCTTTAGCACATACTGCTGTGCGTGTGTGTGTGTGTGTATATATATATATATATATTGTGTGTGTATGTATATTATATATATGTATATATATATATACATACATACTGTGAGGTAGCAACCGGGGAACCCGCTTGCATAACGACAACAAACACGTGTTTATAAGTTTAACCAATGTCTACCCGTTTATTTTCACATATTAATAACATAACCCGGGTAGCATGTTTGACACATATCACATTGATTATAAACACCATACATAAATACACCATACATTTACATATAACATTACATATATTGCACATAACGCTTATAGTAACCCGGGACCTGTAACCATCTCTGTCCCCATTGGAGCTCTACTAACAGCTCCCGTGGTGGCTACGGCCTCCGGCCTATATACATTTCACAGTACATTTATAATAAATACATTTGATATACTTCGACGATGACCCCTCTGGGTTCATGACAGGGATTGAGCAACCTGAGTACCGGGTATGTCATGTATCCCCAAGGGGCTCCTTCCTGGACGTATCTCCGCCAACGTCCCGGTCAGAGTCCACCTGGTTCAACCATGGTGTCCCCACTCTAGGAGCCCTTTTAACCCCTGCTTCTGACCTTCGTTACATACGCCTCAACGGGCCCTGTGGGTCCCAATGGCGGTACCTGCCGCCTGGCTTTAGTCACCCAGCATGATGATATAACATTACCCCGTAGTCAGGATTCCTGCCTGACCGGGCCTTACATACCATGTGTGATCCATCATTCAAACGTCCATGGATCACATACATCTTCCACACGCTCACAGCCCATCATCCAGGGACTGTGGCTCCTCCATGGCCCATTACAGGGACTGGCAAACCATAGTACACGGGAACCTCATCCGTTACCTACTAGGAGCCCTATTACCCCTGTGTCTGGCACCACAGGCACACCCACACCATTAGAGGTCGTGGTTGAGGGACGGGTACCCTCTGCAAGCAGCAGGGCAAGCCTCCCTCTCGTCCCACAGGGACGGAACGCCTCCAACATCATCCATACTGGCTGGGTCACTTTCTCCCCACATTATTATACAATGCTCTTACATAGGTCATCATCTTACATTCAGGGCAATTGCCTAAGCCCCTACATACATCAACGGGTCCTTTACCGACTGCCTAGTCGGACCCAATAGCGGTTATGCCCGCCTGGCATTAATCACACACAGCTCACTCCGTTACACGGGAACCGCTGTCTTACCGGGCACAGATCCGGGTCTCGCTACCTGTGTAACGGGTCCACCAAGCGTCCCCCAAGGGCTCCTTTCCCGGACGTGGTTCATCCCACGCCCGGACCAGTCTCCACCGGGTTCAGCCACGGCTTCCCTCAAGGTGCTATCACAACCTCGAACCTCGGCACTGGCATGGAGCTAGCATGCTCCCTTCACCATCTCAACATGGCGGCATGGACTTGCACTCCCAGTCCCTCACACAGACTGGCTCTGCTCAGCTCTCAGGCTGGTAATCAGCCCACATCCTCTCAGGCTGATGTCTGGCTGAAAATGGATCAAATCTGTAATCAATCTCTCAATCACTCAGCTGGCTGCCTCTTATCGTGCCAGCCACTCCCACATGGACACACCCCCTTAGCTGCTGATAATCAGCCTTTCACACAGCTCAGGTTAACTCCCTGTGTTCCGGGTTGTCAGCACTCAGCCCTTACATTCCTTAGAGCCTCATCGATCTCTTCCCACTCTCACTGCCGCTCATTAGGCTCATGAAACCTTGTGTTCAAAGTTGGTTCACACAGCATTATCACAGTCAAACCGGCCAGTGTGCACAGGATCATACCTTGATCCTGCATGTGACGCGCCCCGGCCATGAGGACCATGCCGGCGGTGCCTCACAATACATATATATATATATTATATATCTCTATATATTTGCGACATGGCTCATTAACTTCCATCTGGGTCTGGATGTCTGCCTATATGACTTCCGCCAGCCATATTATCACACCCAAGTGTTGGGTATGCTAATATGGTGATGGCTGTGGTGCCATGGACAACAGAAACTGGCAGAACACGCCGCCCGCTCCACGCTCCTGCCCACTCTTCCTCCACTCCATGCTCCACACACATACTCCATGCTCTGCCCACCTACTGCTCACCCCGGCAATTGAAGTCCAGAACACAATGGCCCGATGGGGGAATGGAGTTACGAGGGGCATCACAATGGGTGTGGCCGAACGCATTGCCCCAATGTGGTGGGCGTTTCCTCGCTTTTCTTAATGAAAAGCAAGGACACACTCACCACATTGTGGCAGTGCGCCCGGTCACGCCCATTGTGACGCCCTCTCAGATAACTCAGCCCCCCATCACGGCCATTGACTCATTGCTCCAGGATTCATCCTGCCCGCTGCAGCACACACTCACCCCCACTCAGCACACACTCACCACGCCGAGGCACCTGTAGTAAATGTTGTTGTGTATTCTGAACTTTAAGCATACAGAGGCTTTACCTGTAAGGACTTTATCAAACCCAATTTAACTTTTGAAAAACTTTATCCCTTTTTACCCGGAGCTTACAGAGACTGCACTGTAAAGACTCTTTAAAATAACTTTTTTCCCTTGTTTTCCAACTTTAAAAGGACCATAGTCATAGGACTGGTTGTGACAATTAACTTCTTTTTCCAGCCTGTGGTGGATGGACTAGCACTGTATGGACTGTACCTGTTTTGCCATTTTTCAGTGGTTTTTGTACATTTTTGGTTTTGAGACTCTGGAAATATGTTACCTGTTATTATAATATATATGTTAACCAAATTGTTTCTCAGTTCAGGAGTACTGACCTTACCTAGGGGGATATGTGCGCCCTGCTCACACAGGTAACCACAGACTCACCTACAGCACAGATGGGTTTCCACAATGGGTACATAGACACAAACAACACTTTCCACTCCAGCACAGTAGGGGGAGCTCAACTTGCTGCGCTTAGGCAAGATCCTCTATAAATACTGGTGCTGGGGGTGGAGTTAGTTGGAGTGTGCAGATGCTACAAGAGCTGTGAAGACGTACTGGTGGTCGGTGCTGCTCTAGTGACCCGGAACAGCCTTCGAAATAGTCCTGCAGGGTCCAAGAGTGGGGTCGGAAGGCGAGGAGAGAGAGAGAACAAAGGGGGGAACCGAGGAGCCAGCCTTAGGTTCACCCAAACAGCACACCGGACACCGGAGTCCGAGTCTACTGGAGAGCACCTGGCCCAGTAGAGAATACCAGTCTACCGTGGAGACTTCAGTCTCCCGTGCATCTGCGCAGTCACTAACGAGGGAGCCAGGCACCGCAGAGAGAGGAACAGCGGTAGTACATGGAGGGTTTCCCGACAACAGCACAGGTGATCAGAGAGCAGAGGAGGCCAGCCAAGTTTCACACGGGGCAGGGGCTTCACACACTCGGGGAAAGAGACAAGGAGGCCAGTGACATCCCTTCCGCAGCGGAGGGCCCAGATACCAGAGTCCCCATACCTTGGGCTAGTCATACTCCCTCTGTAGGTTCTGGTATATCGTCAGTTTCTGCGATTTATTTATGTCGTTCCTCCAGATGCAGAGATATTCCTATTTGCCTTTGTGCACAATCTTCTGGATTTTGCCTTTTGTCAGCCCATGTGGGTTGGTGGCTTGGTCAGGCTGTCTTTGGGTTCTTTGTGTTGGGAGGCTTCCTGGTGCAGGAAGGCTTTGTGATGGTAGGAGTTGGGACTACTGCTCTGTAGATGAGCCTTGAATGACAGCGCCTTCTTCTGGATCTCGAGGTGTAGCGGGAATCTGCCCAGCTCTGCTCGGCAGGCGATGTTTGATGTGCTCCGATGGACTTGGAAAAGATGCTTGCAGAACTGTAGGTGGAATATTTCAGTCGGCCCAGCGTCCCACTTTGACCAGTTTGGGTATGAGACTGGGCCCCAGACCTCACTGCCGTATAGAAGGATTGGGGCAATGGTGGAGTCGAAGATTTTTAGCCAGACGGTTACAGGTGCCTTGAGATGGTACAGACGTCTTCTTATGGCATAGAAGGCTTTGGAAGCCTTGTCTTTCAGTAACTCTATGGCTTACTTGAAGCTCCCTGATTGGCTGAGTTCTATGCCCAGGTAGGTGTACTTGTTGGTTTCTGTAAGTGGACAGTTGTCTATCGTGAAGGGAGGATGCCCAGCAGGTTTCTGCTTTTGTGGCGCCCCGCAACGAGTGCGTCACAGGAGGGTATTGCAGCCACAAATGCAGCCGCAATATCCTCTGACTCAGCAATGACCTGGTTAATTTAGAAATCCAACCCAACATGCAAACACCTAGAATAGAGGGCCAATCCTAGGTCCTGGTGGGCGGAGTGTTAGGGTAGTGCAGGAGAACACACAATGGTCTAGATAGTTGAAGAAGAAGTCTAGAACCTGACGAGAGCAGACTAGAGCTTGGAGAGGAGCGGGGGCTCCGCACCCCGTGCGGGCCCCTGGGCCGTCACCGGTCGGGTGTCAGCACCTGAGGCCTTAACCACCGGGATTGGGCATTTCTACACGGGTTCCCAAAAAGACTCCCGTGCCCACAACTCACAGCCGGTTCACTGGTACCGAAGCTGGCAGCAGTTCACCTCTGCCACGCGAACCAGAAGAGTGGAGGATCAGCTTTACAGGAGCACCCCACCACCAGCCAGTTTCCAGTCGTCTAACCAGCGGTGTACCCACTGAGGGATCCAAGGCTCCCCAAAACATCCAGAACGTACATCATGGATAGGGCATTGAAGCAGCCTCCCCGTACCCGATCTGGTATTCCTGGGCGACGCTGGCAACAGATCAAGTTAGGTAGAATGGAGGAGCACTACGGATTTCTAAGGGACACCATCACTGCTGAGTCCACCCGGTCTACTACTCAACCACTGTATACCATGTTTGCCTGCTGGTTACAGTAAAGACCGTTATAGAGACTGTCTGTGTCCGTGATTCCTTATGAACTGTCCGTCATTAACTAAAAGGTAACCGCAGCTGCCGCACAACATCTTGAGCAGCTCCAGCCCCGGGGATCACCGCTCAGCCTGTGGGGAGCGTAACATCTTGCTGCTGTCCATCCCCCGGGGGTCCCGCAGCGTCGGTAGCCCTTACCGAACTACTCATAGGTGGCGTCACGAAGAAAACAAATTAAAACCCCTTAATCTGTTCCCGTAAGACGTCTTCACTTTTGATCTGCACTACACCGGGCCCCACTACCGGCAGGCGCGGTCCAACCGTGACAAGGAAGGAGAAGAATCGCCTGTCTAAACCGGAGTCAGCCGGGGCCGCGGGGAGTCAGAAAATGGCGTCACGAACAGGATACGAGCAGGCCCATTACCCAACGGGTATATTGTGCTTAAACTGGACTTTAATGTCTACATTTGGACTTTGTTCGTCCCTAAATGAACTTTCCCGCCTTTACACCATTGGGTCAAGATGGCGCCCAAGATGGCGTTCCCGCCACAAGAAGCCGCCACGTGAAGCCCAGGAGTGAGTCAACCCCCCCCCTCATCGTGGGAGGGCTAAAGACAAAAGGCGCCAAACTCTTTGTCCGCCCTGATTGCTCGAATCAACCATGGGGGCGGACCCCAAAGACTTTTCCCACGATTGGACTATGAAAGCCCAGAGGAAATGGGAGTGTCATAGATAGACACACCGACAGAGAGAGAAGACCTTCTTCACCAGCTCTACCAGAACGTCTTACCGGTTGAACGGGTGTGGTTTCCCTCCAAGAAGAGAATGGCCAGCACGAGACTCCAAGACCTAATGCGGGAGGTCGAGGCGGAGGCTAGAGCAGCCATAGGCCAACCGGGTCCGGATCCTGCCCTTACTATAGACGGCAGCCCCGACTTCTGGCTAGAGGCTCTACAAGACCTCCGGGTGCGACTACTTGAGACTGTGGAGTGGACGATTCGCAGCTGGAGCGCGACCCTAGGCAGAAGACTCCATCATGCGATGCAGCAGAGCCGACCGGGTACAGCTTCTCCAAGCCCAGACGACATCGCCAGCTTTTCCACCACCTCACCGTCGCCCACCACCTGTCCAGCTTCGTCACCGGAGCCCATAGACTGTGTTATTCCAGTGAGGACCACAGCTCGACCCGTTCCAGCGGACAATACCGCAGCCGACCCCGTTCCAGAGCCGGAGCTTCCAACACGCTCCCACGAAGAAGCCGATCTCTACCTGGTTCCACCTGCGGAACCCGCGACTGGTTTCCACACTACCGAGACTGTCGCTTGTTTCTCTCCTTGAACCGGAGGCCTCCTCTGCAACTACAGAGGCCTACCTGGTGACCGGGATTGAAACACCACTTCCCGCTGCTACAGAAGAAGAGGCAGGCAGCCTGGAAGTCCTGCACAGCGACCCCGAGGAGAACCTTGCAGCACAGCCACCCACCGATCCAGAGGATTCCATCCCATCATCTTCGCCAGCCGAGCAGCCCGACGTAGTCATCGAGGAGGTCGAGGAGGATGACGAGGAGATCTACAGTTCACCTGAGGATCTCTACACCGGGTTCGCCTGGGGAGACACAAGGAACCCTTCTGCCGGGCGATCAGCTCGGGTGCACTGGTCGGGTGCCGCCGCAACAGTATCTTCTCCGGTTCCGTTGAACCGGGCTCCACTCCAGACTGCCCACCAAGCTCGAGCGGTTCAACAACCAGCACGCCGTAGTGACTTTATCCACACGCCGCATCACTCCGACGAAGAGGTACGTCGTATCCGGAGAGAAGAGTGGCACACTCGACTGCAAGCCAACATGCAGGCTCGTGCCGAGGCCCGCCGCCAATCTCCATTGCCTGAACAATTCCGTAAAACCGGGTGGGTAAGCACATTTAACTTGTCCACCGGGTGGGGATTCGTAAGGGAGGAGGGTGTGAGTACTGAAGTGTTTGTGGGCGCCGTGATGTGGAATCGCACCTACCGCGAGGCCATCCAAGCCGAGACTTGTATAGAGGGGACATAGTAACCTATGAGCGCCATATATGCCGTGATGGGTGGTTCGCTATACGAGTCCGGAACACTGCCCTCCATAAGTGACTGTTGTTGTTTGAACTTTGCTATTAAACGAGACTTCTTCCTGTTTGCACCGTAACACCGCGACTTGGCGGCTAAAGCCTGAACTTTTATTCTAAGGACAGCCGACCGCCCGCCGAGTCCGCGCAATGTGTTAACCTGTTTATCTACCTCACTTTTATGCATATATGACTTGTCATTAATAAAAGTGTATTACCTGTTGTAAATTATAAAATGTAAAAACCTCTGTAATGTGAGTAGTGAGACGCTTGGGGACAAGCGTATTCAACCAAGGGGAGTGTGGCGCCCCGCAACGAGTGCGTCACAGGAGGGTATTGCAGCCACAAATGCAGCCGCAATATCCTCTGACTCAGCAATGACCTGGTTAATTTAGAAATCCAACCCAACATGCAAACACCTAGAATAGAGGGCCAATCCTAGGTCCTGGTGGGCGGAGTGTTAGGGTAGTGCAGGAGAACACACAATGGTCTAGATAGTTGAAGAAGAAGTCTAGAACCTGACGAGAGCAGACTAGAGCTTGGAGAGGAGCGGGGGCTCCGCACCCCGTGCGGGCCCCTGGGCCGTCACCGGTCGGGTGTCAGCACCTGAGGCCTTAACCACCGGGATTGGGCATTTCTACAGGGGTTCCCAAAAAGACTCCCGTGCCCACAACTCACAGCCGGTTCACTGGTACCGAAGCTGGCAGCAGTTCACCTCTGCCACGCGAACCAGAAGAGTGGAGGATCAGCTTTACAGGAGCACCCCACCACCAGCCAGTTTCCAGTCGTCTAACCAGCGGTGTACCCACTGAGGGATCCAAGGCTCCCCAAAACATCCAGAACGTACATCATGGATAGGGCATTGAAGCAGCCTCCCCGTACCCGATCTGGTATTCCTGGGCGACGCTGGCAACAAATCAAGTTAGGTAGAATGGAGGAGCACTACGGATTTCTAAGGGACACCATCACTGCTGAGTCCACCCGGTCTACTACTCAACCACTGTATACCATGTTTGCCTGCTGGTTACAGTAAAGACCGTTATAGAGACTGTCTGTGTCCGTGATTCCTTATGAACTGTCCGTCATTAACTAAAAGGTAACCGCAGCTGCCGCACAACATCTTGAGCAGCTCCAGCCCCGGGATCACCGCTCAGCCTGTGGGGAGCGTAACATCTTGCTGCTGTCCATCCCCCGGGGTCCCGCAGCGTCGGTAGCCCTTACCGAACTACTCATAGGTGGCGTCACGAAGAAAACAAATTAAAACCCCTTAATCTGTTCCCGTAAGACGTCTTCACTTTTGATCTGCACTACACCGGGCCCCACTACCGGCAGGCGCGGTCCAACCGTGACAAGGAAGGAGAAGAATCGCCTGTCTAAACCGGAGTCAGCTGGCCGCGGGGAGTCACTTTCTTTTCTGGAACACCATGATATTAGTTTTCTTCTGGTTGATTGGCATTGCCCATGTGCTGCTGAAGGTCTCTAGGATTTTCAGATGATCTTGGAGGTCTTTCTCGGTTGGGGATAACAGCACGAGGTCATCGGCATACGGCAGAAATTTCACCTGGGTGTCATGGAGGGTCCTAGTGCTGAGGAGGACTCTAGGGCCACCGCCAGGTCATTGAAGAGTGTTGTACTGAGGCTGCAGCCCTGTCTCACTCCTCGGCTTAGTTGGAAATAGACCATGCTCCTTCCATTGACCCTCACGCTGCAGCTGTTCTCAGTGTAGGAGCTTCAGATGACATCATACTGGAGCCAGATGTGGCCGCTCTGGATGTGGAGGATGTTGCTTTCTGCTTGGATCCAAGTTGATTCCACAGTTCCCAGAATTTGTTGTTGACTCACCGCGGCCGGGACTCCGGTTTAGACAGGCGATGCTTCCTTCCTCCTTGTCACGGGTGGACCGCGCCTGCCGGTAGTGGGGCCCGGTGTAGTGCAGATCAAAAGTGAAAACGTCTTGGTGGAACAGATTAAAGGGGTTTTTAATTTATTTGTGACGCCACCTATGAGTAGATTCGGTAAGGACTACCGACGCTGCGGAGCCCCCGGGGGATGGATAGCAGCAAGATGTTACGCTCCCCACAGGCTGAGTGGTGATCCCCGGAGGCTGGAGCTGCTTAAGATGTTGTGCGGCAGCTGCGGTTACCTTGTAGTGCGGACGGACAGTTCATAAGGAAGCACGGACACAGAAAGTCTCTGCAACGGGTCTTTACTGTAACCAGCAGGCAGTACATGGCATACAGTGGTTGGGTAGTAGACCGGGTGGACTCAGCAGTGATGGTGTCCCTTAGAAATCCGCAGTGTTCTTCCATTCTAACTAATTGGTTGCCAGTGCCGCCCAGGAATACCAGGTCGGGTACGGGGAGGCTGCTTC
The DNA here is from genome assembly GCA_033576535.1 of Allobates femoralis. Classification (NCBI taxonomy): domain Eukaryota; kingdom Metazoa; phylum Chordata; class Amphibia; order Anura; family Aromobatidae; genus Allobates; species Allobates femoralis. The sequence continues at coordinate 33,065 of JARQOC010001339.1, forward strand.
AATGCCCTATCCATGATGTACGTTCTGGATGTTGTGGGGAGCCTTGGATCCCTCGGTGGGTACACCGCTGGTTAGACGACTGGAAGTTGGCTTGTGGTGGGGTGCTCCTGTGAAGCTGCTCCTCCACGCTTCTGGTTCGCGTAGCAGAGGTGAACTGCTGCCAGCTTCGGTACCAGTGAACCGGCTGTGTGGTTCGGGGCACGGGAGTCTTTTGGGAACCCGTGTGAATAATGCCCAATCCCGGTTGGTAAGGCCTCAGGTGCTGACACCCGACCGGTGACGGCCCAGGGGCCCGCACGGGGTGCGGAGCCCCCGCTCCTCTCCAAGTTCTGTGTTCTAGGCTCTGCTCTAGATTCCAGACTCCTTCTGTTCTAGACTATTGTGTGTGTTCTACTACACTTCCCTAACACTCCACCCACCAGGACCTATGATTGGCCCTCTGTTCTAAGTGTTGCATGTAGGGTTGGATTTCTATGTTAACCGGATCATTGCTGAGTCAGAAAATATTGCGGCTGCATTTATGGCTGTAATACCCTCTTGTGACGCACTCGTTGCGGGGCGCCACATTGTCTTCCAGGGCGTCTTGGAGTTGGAGGAGTTTGGTGGAGATGTGGTTTTGCTTTTTCTTTCTGAGGATGGATTTGTAATTTCGCTGTATGGAGTGGTAGGCAGTGGGGTGTTTGGGTCTCTGTGTTTTTTATTTGGAGCCATTCTTAGGGTCTTCCGAATGCTCTTACATTCTTTGTGAAACCAGTTGTTGGGATTTGGTTACTCGGCCTCTTGTTGATGCTTTTTTTCAGGTCAGACATTTCCGCCATGGCATAGAGAATGTGGTTGAGGTCCCTTACCGCCAGTTCTGCTCCTTCTGGGTTTATCTCATACACATTGGTATGGAAGTGTTGGAGCTTCTCCTTGATCTCTGGTCTATTGATGGCATCTTTATATTTTGGGGCCGACATCTTGGACCATTTGAAGGATGGTGGTAAGTTAAAGAGACCAGTCTTTTGCGCGGTTTGTGAGGGTGATATGTTTGTGGATTTGATGTATAGAAGCAGTTGGTTGTGGTCTGACAGGTGTGTTTGTGGAGTGACTATGAGGGCACCAATATTTGTAGGGTCCATATCTATGATGGCTTAGTCTATCACACTGCTGCCCACATGGGAGTTTAGGGTATGTCTTCCCAATGAGTCTCCCTTGGTGCGTCCATTGAGGATATGAAGTCCCAGGCTTCGGCATAGGTTCAGCAGTGTTCTGCCTCTTTTATTGACTGTACAGTCATAGCTGTTCCTGTCGGTGTGCACTGGGTTGTCACAGTCAGTATCTGCTCCAAATATATGGATGTTTCCATCAGTGGTCAGGTAGTCTCTTTCCCTTCCCGTTCTTGCGTTGAGATCTCCATAGATGAGAACGTTGCCCAGAGTCTGGAAGTGGCAGCTTCAGTTTTTAGGGTCTCAAAGCTGTCTGGAGTGAAGTACGGAGACCCTGGAGGAGCTACGTACGCTGAACACAGGTAGATGGGAGGTGAGGATGGAGCGGCTTATTCTTATCCAGATGTGGCTGTCTCCTCTCTTCACGGCCATTGGTTAATATAGTCCACTTTTTTTCTATTTTTTGGGGCTGTTTTTCCTTTTTTTTTTACTCTGTTGTAAGGAACCATCTGGATTGCTGGTTGGGAAAGCTTTGTTCCAATATTTCACTATAAATATAATGTATGTTTGGGTGGAGGCGGAGCTGGGGTGGGGGCTGAGTGGAGTCTCAGGGGGCCCCAAAATGTTGGCAGTAAGGGGCCCCGAAATTCCTAGTGGCAGCCCTGTGTCCGGACTTACCATCCCGTTTACTGAGAACAGGAATACTACACCCGTGGTGTGGGTGCAGTACCCCTCTGTGGCAACCAGACCGGACCGCAGGGGCGCCACACTGTGCTCTACTGAGCATGTGCAGAAATGCATCATCATAGTATCATGCCAGACATGGGCAGTGGTGGTCTGTGAATGCCGAGATGTAATGGCGTTTCCATGTGGAGTGTAAAATAACTGGTGGGTGATTGATTATAATTATATGTAACAACTGAGAAATAAGTAAGCAATTAGCACTGTGTATGCACTTATTTCATACTAGATGGCGGCCCGATTCTAAAGAATCGGGTAGTCTAGAATCCATATATAGTTTATTTACTAATAGTTACGGGAGTGCGGTGAAATGAATTGTGTGTATACAGGCGGCTCAGTAGGTAGCAGAGTATACGGTGGCTCAGTGGTTAGCAGTGAGTGCGGTGGCTCAGTGGTCAGCAGTGAGTGCGGTGTCTCAGTGGTTAGCAGTGAGTGCGGTGTCTCAGTGGTTAGCAGTGAGTGCGGTGGCTCAGTGGTTAGCAGTGAGTGCGGTGGCTCAGTGGTTAGCACTGCGTGCGGTGGCTCAGTGGTTAGCAGTGAGTGCGGTGGCTCAGTGGTTAGCAGTGAGTGCGGTGGCTCAGTGGTTAGCAGTGAGTGCGGTGGCTCAGTGGTCAGCAGTGAGTGCGGTGGCTCAGTGGTCAGCAGTGAGTGCGGTGGCTCAGTGGTTAGCAGTGAGTGCGGTGGCTCAGTGGTCAGCAGTGAGTGCGGTGGCTCAGTGGTCAGCAGTGAGTGCGGTGGCTCAGTGGTCAGCAGTGAGTGCGGTGGCTCAGTGGTCAGCAGTGAGTGCGGTGGCTCAGTGGTCAGCAGTGAGTGCGGTGGCTCAGTGGTCAGCAGTGAGTGCGGTGGCTCAGTGGTCAGCAGTGAGTGCGGTGGCTCAGTGGTCAGCAGTGAGTGCGGTGGCTCAGTGGTTAGCAGTGAGTGCGGTGAGATTGGTCAGCGCAGCGACGTGGGCAGAGTGGTCAGCGCAGAGGACAGGGGGCAGAGGACGCAGAGGACAGGGGCAGAGGACGCAGAGGACAGGGGGCAGAGGACGCAGAGGACAGGGGGCAGAGGACGCAGAGGACAGGGGCAGAGGACGCAGAGGACAGGGGCAGAGGACGCAGAGGACAGGGGCAGAGGACGCAGAGGACAGGGGGAAGAGGACGCAGAGGACAGGGGGAAGAGGACGCAGAGGACAGGGGGCAGAGGACGCAGAGGACACAGAGGGGGCAGAGGACGCAGATGACAGGGGGCAGAGGACAGGGGGCAGAGGACAGGGGGCAGAGGACACAGAGGGGGCAGAGGACGCAGAGGACAGGGGGCAGAGGACACAGAGGGGGCAGAGGACGCAGAGGACAGGGGTCAGAGGACGCAGAGGACAGGGGTCAGAGGACGCAGAGGGCAGGGGTCAGAGGACGCAGAGGAGAGGGGTCAGAGGACGCAGAGGACAGGGGGCAGAGGACGCAGAGGACAGGGGAAGAGGACGCAGAGGACAGGGGGAAGAGGACGCAGAGGACAGGGGGAAGAGGACGCAGAGGACAGGGGGAAGAGGACGCAGAGGACAGGGGGAAGAGGACGCAGAGGACAGGGGGAAGAGGACAGGGGGAAGAGGACGCAGAGGACAGGGGGAAGAGGACACAGAGGGGGCAGAGGACGCAGAGGGAGGGGGCAGAGGACGCAGAGGAGAGGGGGCAGAGGACGCAGAGGAGGGGGCAGAGGACGCAGAGGACAGGGGAAGAGGACGCAGAGGACAGGGGCAGAGGACACAGGGGCAGAGAGGCAGAGGCAGAGGAGCAGAGGACAGGGGCAGAGGAAGCAGAGGAAGGGCAGAGGACGCAGAGGACAGGGGGCAGAGGACCAGAGGACAGGGGCAGGGGACGCAGAGGACAGGAGAGGACAGCGGGGCAGAGAGGACGCAGAGGACAGGGGGCAGAGGACGCAGAGGACAGGGGGAAGAGGACGCAGAGGACAGGGCAGAGGACCAGAGGACAGGGGGCAGAGGACGCAGAGGACAGGGGCAGAGGACGCAAGGACAGGAAGGGGCAGAGGACAGGGGGCAGAGGACAAGAGGGGGCAGAGGACAGGGGGCAGAGGACAGGGCAGATGACAGGGGGCAGAGGACCGCAGAGACAGGGCAGAGGACAGAGGACGCAGAGGACAGAGGGGCAGGGCAGAGGACGCAGAGGACAGGGGGCAGAGGACAGGGGCAGAGGACAGGGAGGGGGACGCAGAGGACAGGGGGCAGAGGACGCAGAGGACAGGGGGCAGAGGACGCAGAGGACAGGGGCAGAGAGGACGCAGAGGACAGGGGGAGAGGACAGCAGAGGACAGGGGCAGAGGACGCAGAGGACAGGGGGCAGAGGACAGGGCAGAGGACAGGGGGAGAGGACAGAGGGAGCAGGGACAGAGGACACGGGCAGAGGACAGGCAGAGGACAGGGCAGAGCGACGGGCAGAGGACCAGAGGGAGGGCAGAGGACAGGGGGCAGAGGCACAGAGGGGCAGAGAGACAGCAGAGGGGCAGAGGACAGGAGGCAGAGGACAGAGGGGCAGAGGACGCAGGACAGGGGGCAGAGGACAGGGGGCAGAGGACAGCAGAGGACACAGAGGGGGCAGAGGACAGGGGGCAGAGGACGCAGAGGACAGGGGGCAGAGGACGCAAGAGGGGCAGGCAGAGGCAGAGGACGCAGAGGACAGGGGGCAGAGGACGCAGAGGACAGGGGGCAGAGGACGCAGAGGACAGGGGGCAAGAGGACCAGAGGACAGCAGAGGACAGGGGGAGAGGACGCAGAGGACAGGGGGAAGAGGACGCAGAGGACAGGGGGAAGAGGACGCAGAGGACCAGGGGGAAGAGGACACAGAGGGGGCAGAGGACGCAGAGGACAGGGAGGGACAGGGGCAGAGGACAGGGGGCAGAGGACAGGGAAGGGAAGAGGACAGGGCAGAGGACAGGGGGCAGAGGACGCAGAGGACAGGGGCAGAGGACGCAGAGGACAGGGGGCAGAGGACGCAGAGACAGGGGGCAGAGGACAGGGGGCAGAGGACGCAGAGGACAGGGGGCAGAGGAAGGGCGAGAGGACAGGGGCAGAGGACGCAGAGGACAGGGGGCAGAGGACAGGGGAGAGGACAGGGGGCAGAGGACGCAGAGGACAGGGGCAGAGGACGCAGAGACAGGGGGCAGAGGACGCAGAGGACAGGGGGGCAGAGGACAGCAGAGGACAGGGGGCAGAGGAACAGAGGGGCAGAGGACAGGGGGCAGAGGACAGGGGGCAGAGGACGCAGAGAGGGGCGAGACAGGGCAGAGGACAGGGGGCAGAGGACACAGAGGGGGCAGAGGACGCAGAGACAGGGGGCAGAGGACGGGGCAGAGGACAGGGGGCAGAGGACAGGGAGCAGAGGACAGAGGGGCAGAGGACAGGGGCAGAGGACGCAGAGGACAGGGGGCAGAGGACGCAGAGGACAGGGGCAGAGGACGCAGAGGACAGGGGGAGAGGACCAGAGGACAGGGGGCAGAGGACGCAGAGGACAGGGGGCAGAGGACGCAGAGGACAGGGGCAGAGGACGCAGAGGACAGGGGGCAGAGGACAGGGCAGAGGACAGGGGGCAGAGGACGCAGAGGACAGGGGGGCAGAGGACAGCAGAGGACAGGGGGCAGAGGACAGCAGAGGACAGGGGGCAGAGGACAGGGGCAGAGGACAGGGGGCAGAGACGACAGAGGCAGAGACAAAGGGGGAGAGGGACGCAGAGGACAGGGGGCAGAGGACACAGAGGGGGCAGAGGGGCAGAGGACAGGGGCAGAGGACAGGGGCAGAGGACAGGGGCAGAGACGCAGAGACAGAGGGGGCAGAGGACGCAGAGGACAGGGGGCAGAGGAAGAGGACAGGGGGCAGAGGACAGGGGCAGAGGACAGAGGAAGGGACGCAGAGGACAGGGGGCAAGAGGACCAGAGGACAGGGGGCAGAGGACGCAGAGGACAGGGGGCAGAGGACACGAGGACAGGGGGCAGAGGACGCAGAGGACAGGGGCAGAGGACAGGGGCAGAGGACCAGGGGCAGGGGGACAGGGGCAGAGGACAGGGGGCAGAGGACAGCAGAGAGGGCAGGGGGCAGAGGACCAGAGGACAGGGCAGAGGACGAGGACAGGGGAAGACGCAGAGGACAGGGGGCAGAGGACGCAGAGGACAGGGGGCAGAGGAGCAGAGGACAGGAGGGCAAGAGGGGACCAGAGGACAGGGGGCAGAGGACCAGAGGGGGGGCAGAGGACACAGAGGACAGGGGGCAGAGGACACAGAGGGGGCAGAGGAGGCAGAGGACACAGAGGACAGGGGGCAGAGGACACAGAGGACAGGGGGCAGAGGACACAGAGGGGGCAGAGGAGGCAGAGGACACAGAGGACAGGGGGCAGAGGACACAGAGGACAGGGGGCAGAGGACACAGAGGACAGGGGGCAGAGGACACAGAGGACAGGGGGCAGAGGACACAGAGGACAGGGGGCACAGGACACAGAGGACAGGGGGCACAGGACACAGAGGACAGGGGGCAGAGGACACAGAGGACAGGGGGCACAGGACACAGAGGACAGGGGGCAGAGGACACAGAGGACAGGGGGCAGAGGACACAGAGGACAGGGGGCAGAGGACACAGAGGACAGGGGGCAGAGGACACAGAGGGGGCAGAGGACACAGAGGGGGCAGAGGACGCAGAGGACACAAAGGGGGCAGAGGAGAGGGGCAGAGGACACAGAGGGGGCAGAGGACAGGGGGCAGAGGACAGGGGGCAGAGGACAGAGGGCAGAGGACAGAGGGCAGAGGGGGCACACAGGTTGGAGGGCAGAGCAGCGTGTATGGCTGCAGAGTGACTTACCGGTGGCCGGGTGTAGGAGGAGAGGAGGGGCGGGCAGAGCTGCAGGAGAGGAAGTCCCGCCCTCCCTCCTCTCCAGGCACACGGCAGGGAGCACGGGTACCCCCAGGGTGTGTGTGGCCCTCCGAGGTGGCGGGCAATGGGCCCCCCTGCCCCCCCCCGGTATGTAGGTACTGGCTGGAGGGCAGAGGGTGGAGGGGAGTGGCATGAGGGCACACGGAACTTCCGAGGTCGGAACGTTCCGTGTGTCGGTGACTGTAGCCGGGGGGCAGCCTGGCTACAGTGCACTGGATGAGCCTGGGCGACGACCATCACGGAAGTGGGCGTGGCCTCCTCCGGAAGTGGCCTTCGGGTTTAATATAATAGATCCTTATTTTATATACGAATTTTGTACTTTTTAAAATGAAAGGATGTATATTAACTTTTGTCACAACACATCATTCTGATTCACAGTTATGTTTTTATTGTAATAATTATGTTTATTATGAATTATGTAAATTAACTTCACCTTGTGCTTTAAATACATGTCACACTCTATTTCACTTCTGGATAAAGGGGGTGGGGGGGCTACCACTGAAACATCGTCATGCCATATGGGCTGCATAAAGCCTTCATGAATTACTGCTTCTGCCTCTGCTTTTTGGTAATTATGTTATTGGACTAGTGGGGAAGTAGTTTTTTGGAGAGTTTGCACCTATTTTTCATTAGTTGCAATGCTGTTTCTTTCCTCTTGGTTATCTATCTATCTATCTATCTATCTATCTATCTATCTATCTATCTATCTATCTATCCATCTATCCATCTATCTATCCATCTTTCCATCTGTTCTATCTATCTATCTATCTATCTATTCATCCATCTATCTGTCTATCAATCTATAAATTTATTCATTCAATTACAGAAAATTAGTGAAGGCAGCGCTCCAGTTTTCAGAAAACGTTGTCACTATGATAAAAGTCTTTGCACTGAAACATTGTGGTCACATATTGGTCAATAAAGGTTGGTTATTTTTTGATGTCTCTCTCCCCCACTGTGCTGTCTAATCCCGTCTATGCTCTCCCCCCTGTGTGTTGTCTTATCCTCATGTGTGCTCTTCTCATGTGCTCTCTCCTTTTAGCTGTCTTTCCCCTGTGCGATAAAATAAACAAATAAAATGCATAGTGCATAATAAAAATAGGGTACTTGGTGGCATTGTATTTAAAAATGCGTAAGCCATCCCACCACATTAAGGTGACCCCATCGGGATGGTCCCTATCTATCTATCTATCTATCTATCCATCCATCTATCCATCAATCTATTATCTATCTAACTAGAAAAAAGTTTTTGGTTTTTTTGGGGTTTTTTTTTTTTCTGCTATCTAGCCATCTATCTATCCATCTATCCATCTATCCATCAATCTATCATCTATCTATCTATCTATCTATCTATCTATCTATCCATCCATCTATCCATCAATCTATTTTCTATCTATCTCTCTATCTACCTATCCACCTATCCATGTATCCATCCATCTATCCATCAATCTATTATCGATCTATCTATCTATCTATCTAACTAGAAAAAAGTTTTTTTTTTTTTTGTTTTTTTTTCTGCTATCTATCTATCTATCTATCTATCTATCTATCTATCTATCCATCTATCCATCAATCTATGGCGGCCGTCACACACTACGATTTTGTGTGGGAACTCAATAACGATGTCAGGGGTGCGGCTCGTGGACACATGGTTAGTGAGGTGTCACATGTATAGATAACGTTCAGGACACAGCAGCGATGTTACGTGCAGGGATCGTTGGCACAACAAGCGACCGATGATTGTCAATGATGTGAGTAGGAGAAATCGGTCAGGAGATCGTTATGGCGGTGTCACACAGAACAATGCAGCAGATTGGATGGTCGACATCGTCTGATGTGGGGTCCGGTTCCCATATCTGGATATAACAATCTGATCACTTATCGGTAGTCACATCATGCTGTCACATGTAACGACGTCGTAGGAGCGATGCCAAATCAGGCACTTTCCAGCGATATGTTTGCATATATCATAGCATGTGACGCCCGCCTATTATCTATCTATCTATCTATCTATCTATCTATCTATCTAGCCATCTATCTATCCATCTATCCATCTATCTATCCATCAATCTATCTATCTATCTTTCTATCTTTCTATCTATCCATCTATCCACTATCCATCTATTCATCTATCCATCCATCTATCCATCAATCTATGGCGGGCGTCACACGCTACGATATATGTAAACATATCGCTGGAAAGTGCCTGATGTGGCATCGCTCCTACGACATCGTTGCGTGTGACAGCATGATGTGACTAGCGATAAGTGGTCAGATCGTTATATACAGATATGGGAATCGGACCCCATATCAGACTATGTCGACCATCCAATCTGCTGCATTGTTCTGTGTGACACCACCATAACCGATCTCCTGACCGATTTCTCCTACTCACATCATTGACAATCATCAATCGCTGGTTGTGTGAACGATCCCTGCATGTAACATCGCTGCTGCGTCCTGAACGTTATCTATACATGTGACACCTCACTAACCATGTGTCCACGAGCCGCACCCCTGACATCGTTATCTATACATGTGACACCTCACTAACGATGTGTCCACGAGCCGCACCCCTGACATCGTTATCTATACATGTGACACCTCACTAACGATGTGTCCACGAGCCGCACCCCTGACATCGTTATCTATACATGTGACACCTCACTAACGATGTGTCCACGAGCCGCACCCCTGACATCGTTATCTATACATGTGACACCTCACTAACGATGTGTCCACGAGCCGCACCCCTGACATCGTTATCTATACATGTGACACCGCACTAACGATGTGTCCACGAGCCGCACCCCTGACATCGTTATCTATACATGTGACACCTCACTAACCATGTGTCCACGAGCCGCACCCCTGACATCGTTATTGAGTTCCCACACAAAATCGGAGTGTGTGACGGCCGCCTATGGTTTATCTATCTATCCAGGGCCTGCTCCAGGGTTTTGTGGGCCCCGGGCAAAGAGTCTTAGGGTACCGTCACACCAGGTGACATCGCCGGAGATATCGCAGGTGACGCACAGGAGCGCGCTCGTATTTGGCACCCCGCCAGTGTCGCCACTTTACACAGGGCAACTCGCCGCCGATGACGCTGACGATAGGCTACGCCCCTGCATCGCCTGTGAAATCGCCGGCGATGTTACCTGGTGTGACGGTACCCTCTGTGGGCCCCCTTTAGCACATACTGCTGTGCGTGTGTGTGTGTGTGTATATTATATATCTCTATATATTTGCGACATGGCTCATTAACTTCATTCACACTCACCCTCACTCAGCACACACCCACTCAGCACACACTCACCCCGCTCAGCACACACTCACACCCACTCAGCACGCACTCACACCCACTCAGAACGCACACACACCTGCTCAGCACAAACTTACCCTTCTCAGTACACACCTACGACGCTCAGCACACAGTCACACTCACCCCACTCAGCACCCACTCACACCTACTCAGCACACAAACCCGCTCACCCCCACTCAGCTCACACTCACCCTGCTCAGCACCCACTCATGAATGCTCAGCACACACTCCCACTCAGCACACACTCATCCCCGCCCAGCACAC
>JARQOC010001340.1:0-43440 GCA_033576535.1 Allobates femoralis
TGAACCTTTTTTTGGGTTTTTGGGGTAGGTTTTTTTGGGTGCCAAAAACCATCGCGACAAAATTTTTGGGAAAGGTTTTCCGGGGCCCGTACGCATTGCGAGGGGCCCATGGACCCTTTCATATATAAATCTTTTTGGGCGTTGGTGTGAAGCAATATCCCGGGTCTTTTTCCCAAGTGTGAATAGCTCCTTTTTGGGGCTGCAGTCAGACATCAGTAGCTTTGGTATAATTTAGATAAATACTTTTTTGGTTTCAACGGGGGCTGCACATATTTTTCAAACTGTTCATGGTCGTGAAAGATCCGCCTGGGTAAGTGGGGTTTCAGTCCCTTTTTTTATGCAAGTGTATTGTGGGAAGTTCAGTTTTTGGGAAGACCGGGTGTATTCCTTACTCGGAGAAGGTTGGCATGGTTCCATCTATCAAGTTTCGATCAACATTGGGGTTTTGCGGGGCAGTATTTTATGTGATTCATTACTAGAAGTGCGGGTCTACCGGGAAGAAGGCCCGTTAATTTAATTAGGGGAGACAGGGGGGGTATAAAATCGTTTTACGCATTTTTCGACCAGATCTGAAGGGTAACCCTTTAAAAAAATGTATGTTGTGGATTGGGGTCAGTTTAGTGGGCTTCTCATATGTTAGAAATAAAACCTGAGCGTTTTTGGGAGCTAGGGGCTTCTTCTATTCAATCCAAGGTTGTCTCGGGTTTTTCTAAGGATGTCAATTACTCTTGAGATTATCGCGGCTTGATAATTTTTCCCGTATATCGGGCGCTCCTTTCCCCCCGGGCAGTCTTAGGGAGTGTTAGTTTTCGATATGAATGGGGGGTTTTTTCCCGGGTCCCAGATGTATTTTACTAAATGGGGTTTTAAATTTTTAGTAAGGGAATTTTCCCGTGGGAATTAATAGGGGGAGCATATTGAACATAAAGGTAAATTTGGGGAGGATCAGGCTTTTTAATAAATTTTTTCTCCCCATCCAAGAAAGATAGTTATCTCTCCATGTGCCAATATTAGCCCTTTGCCTTTTCAAGCTTGGTTTGATTTGAGTGGGAAAAAGATCGCGCTGTTCCTCCCCATTTCACCCCAAAAAATTTATATATGTTAGGCCATGTAAAGGGGGATGGAGCTTTTTTAATTTTAATAAAGTCCGGGGTTATGTTGATTTCAATCTTCAGATTTAGAAGATTTTATTTTAAAAGTTTGAAAGGTGGCGGGAATTGATCCAATAATTTCATTAGACCCGGGAAAACCGCGTATTTGGGGGGGTCATTAGTACAAGTAGGTCATCCGCAAACCCGCCGTCTTAAAATGTAGTGATTTACTGTGATCCCTTAAAATGTTTTTATGGGACTGTATGGAAAGGGAAACAGGGGCTCCATGGAGACACAAAGAGTAGGGGCGAGGGGCGGCAACCCGTCTCGTGCCTTTTTTTTTGACAAATGTGTCTGTAAGCGTTTAAATTTATCCTGATTCTGGCCGGGGGGTTGTCATAAAATTGCAATATGGCTCTAGAAAGGGGGATGTGGAAAACCCAAAAGTTTGGGTTTCTTCAAGGTAAGTCCAGTCCACTCTGTCAAATGTTTTCTCACATCATTCCGGGAGTACCAAAGGTATCCACGTGTTTTTGCTACTTGCATCAGATGCAATTTTTTTGTTGTGTTTTTTTCCCCTTCTCGTCCCCCAACGAATCCTGTTTGACTAGGTAATCAATCGTGGCAACAGTTCGCCTTTTCTACGTGCATCAACTGGAGACATTTTTAGGCTACTTTTAATAAAAAATTTTGGTCTATAATTGCTGAAACCTGCTCCGGGCCCTTCCCCCCCTTTAATGGATCGGGTGATATGCTATTTTTCTAAAAATTTGTCGGGGATTGGCAGACCCTTGGGGCACAGCATTGCACATTTTTCCCGAAATCCCGGGGAGGGAGGACGTTGGGGAAGGTCTTATAATATTGTCGGGAAACCCCTCAGGGGGGTGGTATTTTCCGGTCGGGCACTTTGACAGAGTGGACTTTTAGTTCCCCAATTTGGAATGGCTTTTCCAAATTCTTTCTTTTTTATTCCGTCATTTTGGGGAGTCCCAAGCGCTGCAGAAAGATCTTAATCTCCTTTTTCCGTAATCCCTTCTGTTCCCCAATTCGTCCTCCCCCAAATCATAAAGGGGTTATAATATCAAAAATGCTTTTCCACAGTTTGGGGTTAAACAAGCGACACCTTTTTTGTTTTTTTTACCCACCAATCTAGTGCCCATCTGTCTCTTACGTATGAGTGATATCAGAATTTGGACCTTTTTTCTCCGTGGGGGTACAATTTATTTTTCCCGGATTTTTAATAATTTTTCTGATTGTAGTGCTATAAGATCTTTTTGTTGTTTTCTCTTTGTGGATAACAGAAGCATGGCTATGGTCAAGTTTTCTTTTATTTTTAGTTTTAGTGTGGCTATCTCTTCGTAGAGGTCGTACATGTCCTTTTTGTCTTTTTCTATTAAGGTGGGGGGAGATTGATATTAGTTCACCCCGGATGACTGATTTGTGTGCCTCCCCTAAAATTTGTGCCCCACATACCTTGTGTATATTAAGCGAAAAGTAGCGTCAGTCCTTTTGTATCGCTCTTTGACTCCAGGGTTTCCCCCAAAAATGGTTTCATTGAGGCCCCACATCTATTGTTGGGGGGTTGTCTTTTTAGTGACATTTCCAAAGTCACAGTGGAGTGGTCTGTAATATATTTGGAGAAATGTTTTTATTTTTTTTAATTTTTGGCATCTGTTTTTGTGTACAAAAATATAGTCCCAAACCTATGGTAAGGTTTTTTGGGGGTAAGAGTAAAAGGTGTAATTGCGGTCGGGGGGTTCAGGGATCTCCATGTGTCAATCAAAAGTTGGGAGTTTTAGACACCGCTGTATTTTAAACTAGGTCCTCTGCTTTAAGCGTACTCTTCTGTCTAGAGGTGTCCATTACGGGGTTTAGCGCTACATTAAGATCCCACCGACCACCAACACGCCCCCTTTTTAAAATTTTTATTTTCCTCATCAAATTTCCGTCAACCCTTTTGCTACTTTTTTGTTTGGAGCATATAGGCTAAAATAACTCACTAAGGTTCCCCTTTTGTAGTCCTTTGATTAGTATATACGTCCTAGGGGGGCGGTTAGCGTTTTCACTTTAGTTTTAAATGTCACCCCCTTTTTGGGTATAGCTATTGAGGTACCCTTTTTGTTCGTGTTTTATTTGTTTTTAGCTGGGGGCCATTTATCATATCCAGAGCGGGTCGATCTGGGAATTTTGTCTGGTTTGAAATGCTTTTCTTGTAAAAGGAGCACTGACACTTTTTGTTTTTTAAGTCTGTGGGAATATGGTCCCCCTTGCTATTGGTGAATTTACCTGTCGTTGAGTGAAGCAAATGTAAAATTTCCTTTGTCATGTCCGCCATAGCTTGTTTTCGTCGATTTGGTCGTTTTGTATCAGCATCGTCGGCGTCATATCTTTCCACCTTCCTGGGTCACCGGCCCGGGGGGGGGGAAGAGGTGAAAGCGAGCATAGCAAAAGAAGAGATTTAAAAGAGATAGAGAAGATAAAACATAACTTTCAATAACTGCAAAAGTTCACAGGTTTTAGTGTGATTATAAGTCTATTTAACCCTAGGACTACAGAGGGCCTCAGAAAGCCAGCTCTGGGGAGGATATCATCGTTCAATTTTGGAAATTGCGGGTGTTAACCAAGTCTTCAAGAAAGGAAAACATATTTTTAGGGGGAAAGGGTGTGGGTCAGGGGTGGGTTTTGGGAAGGGGGGGGAAAAGGGTGGGGGGGGGTGGATAAGTAGCCCTTAAGAGTTATTCGGTATGGTGGTAAAAAATTTAAGGGGGTTGGGGGGAGGGGAAGGGGTATCTGGGTATTGGGTGAGGGAAAGGGGATGGGTTTGGGGGGGGGTTTTGCATTATGGACCAAGCTTCATTCGAGAGAAACCATTTCTGTCATAATCGCCCTTTACTGAAAAAAGGGGGGGCCCTCCTAAATTTTTATTCCAACATAGCGTGTAAGCGTAGAGGCGCTCCTTAAAGTTTGTTTCTTTACTTGGGTTTGGACAAGTCTCTTTGGAGGATAGTGGGCCCCAAAGGGATTTGCACTTAAGCATGGTTGTAAAAGGGGGAAAAGGAAAAAAATTGCAAATTTTCTTTTTATCTATTTGTGGGAAATTTTTAACTTTTCAATTGCCGGGAATACCAGAATGCCCAGGTCTGTCGATCTGGTCTTTTGTTGCGGGCGTTTTGGGCCGTTTTTCCTTTCACCTCTGACCTTAGGAGTGGTGACTACTCCCAATGCTGGGGGTGGGGGAAATTTTTGCGGGAGCAAGGGGGTTTGAGTGAAATGCTTCCAGACCCGGGATATAAATCTAGAATGATCCTAATTCCTCGCAGGTTTGTTTGACATCCGCCGAGGTCCTAGCTTGTTTTTTTCTTATCCCCGCTGTTATAAAATCCCAAAAGGGGAACAGCCACCTAAATCTGCAACCCTTCTTTTTAAGGCCTCAGTGAAGGGTTTCAAGAGTCGCCGTTTACGTAGCTTTGGGGATGATAAGCCCTGGTATAATTGAATCATGGCTCCTTAAATATGATCGTCCTTTTGCCCTCTTGCTTTCCGGAGCACTGGGTCTTTCACTCGAAAGTCTAAGAAACGGCAGAGTACATCTCTAGGCTTTCGCCTTGTGGGGGGCTAGGTTTTTTAAAGGGGTCTGTTACTCTTGGGCATTCAATTTTTCCTTTTGTTTCCCGACCCCAAAATTTTTTGAATATTTCAATGGCCGCTTTAGGGGTGGGTTTCCCGCGCCACAGACTCCGGCATGCCCCCTACTAATATTGTTGCGTCGCTCACGGTTTTCATGATCTTCCAAGGTTAGGGGTGCCGCGGGGGGATGCTCTCAGTTGTTGTAGCATTCCAGCTAGCATTTGACTGTTTATTAAAGGGCTCTGCGTGTTTTCTGTCCCCTATCCAGCCTTTGCCCTTTTTGATGAAGGGCGCGTTTTTTTTCTGCAAGTTTTTTAAATTATTGGATCTAAATTTTTTGAGAGGATTCTTTCTATGAATGAGCGAGTGACTTGTGTGTCTTTGGGCATTTACATACTTTCAGATTCACTATCCATGTCTGTGCTGAGTCGTCCATTAAATTTGGGTCATTTGATTTGGAGGGCACGTCTGAGTCAGTCAGACGCTTGTTTCTTAAGAATTTGTCTACGACAGCTTGCGTGACTGCTTTAGTTATTTCAGGATACCTTTTGGATTTTTTTTTTCCAGTGTTTTCCCCATAATAGTGATGGTTAATTTTAAATGCTGGTTGAAATGATAGGTTTACTAGCTCCCCTGCTGGCTAGTAGGGAGTTACTGCAGCATGTTTAATGTGGTACTGTATAATTAAAGAAATAGTAGATTAGACCTGTTAACTGTTGTTGGAGATCTACTGTATCTGCTGTTATATAACCAGTCTCGTGATTTGAGGGTCTGGTTTATCATTCATTAGCCCAGCACGGTTTGGGGGGTTTTTTTCTTTAAACTGTCCGCCCTCAGACTTCTTTAGACTCTGTAATGTAACTGGTTTAGATGGTATAAATGCTGAGGATGGAAGCCCCCTTATCTTTAATAACGTCTGCTCCTGAAGGTCCTTATGGTGTTATTCAGAGGAGCCCCCGATCACAGCTCAGGCTAATAAAGCGCCTGACCGTGGGGTGTAGTTGACCCTGGTTCCGTCTGGGCTCTCGAGGAGGCTCCCGCGGACCGTTCTCCCCGCACCCACACCCGGTCACCTCCACTCTGTTACCTCTGCGCGCAGTGTCTCTGGGGGTCTCAGTTCATCACATCTGCACTGTAACTCAGGCCGCTGGCTCAGTCGGCGCTCTCTCACCGCCGTTTCCGATCCCTGGTGCGTCGTCGGCCTCTCCTGCTGCGCGGTGCTCCGTCCAGCTTCAGCTTCCTCCGCATATCAGGTGGGCCTGGTCGCGGACTCGAGCAGGGGTAATCCGTCTCCGCTCCTGTGTATTCGTTGCGGCCGATCCGGCCAGCCTATCACGCCCTTTCCGGTCCCGTGCTGTGTTCCTGCGTCTGTGTACTCGGCCCCTCTCCGCCGTAGGGATGGTTCAGCTGCGGAATTATCCTTGTCCTTGTGTAGAAGGGTCTCGTCTGGTCAGGGGTGTCTTCTGGGCTCTTTTGGTCCCTCAAACGAGGTGATGGCACGGATTGAGAATGTTACTGTGGGGAGCATAGAATGTGGCAGCTCCCTCATCCGCGGCATCTTGGATCTCGACCTAGTCCTAAGTCCTAAGTCATAATTTTAAGTCCTAGTCCTAAGTCCTACAGTCCTAAGTCTTAAGTCTTAAGTCCTTAGTCGCTAAAATCCTAAGTCTTAAGTCTTAAGTCTTAAGTCCTAAGTCTTAAGGTCACTTAGTCCTAAGTCCAAGTCCTTAAGTCTTAATCTCGATAGACCTAAGTCCAAAGTCTTACGTCTTAAGTCCTTAGTCCCTAATCCTAGTCTTAAGTCTTAATCCTTAGTCCCTAATCCTAAGTCTAAGTCTTAATTCCTTAGTCCTAAGTCCTAATTCTTAATCTTAAGGCCTTATCCTAAGTCCTAATCTTAAGTCTTAAGTCCTTATCCTAATCCTAATCTCAAGTGTTAAGTCTAAAGTTCCTTAGTCCTAATCCGAAGTCTTAAGTCCTAAGTCCTAAGTCCCAAAGTCCTAAGACCTAAGTCTTAAGTCTTAATCCTAAGTCCTAATTCTTAAGTCATTAGTCCTAATCCTAAGTCTTTAAGTCCCTAGTCTCAAGTTTAATTCCTTAGTCCCTAAGTCCTAAGTCCTAAGACTTAAGGTCTTAATTCCTAAGTCCTTAATGGTTCAAGTCCTTAAGTCCTAAGTCCTAAGCCTTAATCTTTAATCCTAAGTCTCAAGTGTTAAGTCCTTAGTCCCTAAGTCCTAAGTCCGAAGTCCTTAAGTCTTAAGTCCTAAGTCCACAAGTGTTAAGTCCTTAGTCCTAATCCTAAGTCCTAATCTTAAGTCCTAAGTCTCAAGTGTTAAGTCCTTAGTCCTAAGTCCTAAGTCCTTAAGTCTTAAGTCCTTAAGTCAACTCCTAAGTCCTAATTCTTAAGTCTTAAGTTCTAAGTATAAGTCCTTAAGTCTTAAGTCCTTAGTCCTAATCCTAAGTCCTAAGTATTAAGTCCTAAGTCTTAAGTCCTAAGTCCTAAGTGTTAATCCTTAGTCCTAAGTCCAAAGTCTTTAATTCTTAATCCCTAAGTCTCAAGTGTTAATTCCTTAGTCCTAATCCTAAGTCCTAAGTCTTAAGTCTTAAGTCTTAGTCCTTAATCTCTAAGTGTTAAGTTTTAAGTCCTTAGTCCAAAGTCCTAAGTCCTTAAGTCTTAAGTCTTAAGTCTTAAGTCCTAAGTCATAAGTCCTAAGTCGTTAAGTCCCAAGTCTTCATGTTAAGTCCTTAGTCCTAAGTCCAAAAAAAAAAAAAAAAAAAAAAAAAAAAAAAAAAAAAAAAAAAAAAAAAAATAAAAAAAAAAAAAAAAAAAAAAAAAAAAAAAAATAAAAAAAAAAAAAAAAAAAAAAATAAAAAAAAAAAAAAAATAAAAAAAAAATAAAAAAAAAAAAGAAAAATAAAAAAAAAAAAAAAAAAAAAAAAAAAAAAAAAAAAAAAAAAAAAAAATAAAAAAAAAAAAAAAAAAAAAAAAAAAAAAAAAAAAAAAAGAAATAAAGTCCTAAGTCCTTTAGGGGGAGTCTTAAGTCTTAAGTCCTTAGTCCTAAGTCCTAATTCTAAGTCCTAAGTTCCTAAGTCCTAAGTCCTAAGTCTTAAGTCCCTTAAGTCTAAGTCCTAATCTTAATCCTTAGTTCCTAAGCCCTAAGCTTAAGTCTTAAGTCCTTAGTCCTAAGTCCTAAGGGTCCCTAAGTCCTAAGTCTTAAGTATTAAGTCCTAAGTCTTAAGTCCTAATCCTAAGTGTTAATGTCCTTAGTCCTAAGTCATCAAGTCTCTAAGTCTTAAGTCTTAGTCCTAAGTGTTAAGTCCTTATCCTAAGTCATAAGTCCTAATCTTAAGTCCTACAGTCTCAAGTGTTTAAAGTCCTTAGTCCTAAGTCCCTAAGTCCCTAAGTCTTAAGTCTTAAGTCTTAAGTCCTTATCTAAGTGTTAAGTGTTAAGTCCTTAGTCCTAAGTCCTAGTCCAAAGTCAAAGTC
Organism: Allobates femoralis; assembly: GCA_033576535.1. NCBI lineage: Eukaryota > Metazoa > Chordata > Amphibia > Anura > Aromobatidae > Allobates > Allobates femoralis. Next base: position 8,206 of record JARQOC010001340.1, read on the forward strand.
TTAAGTTCTTAACTCCTAATCCTAAGTCTTAACTCCTAATCTAGTCTTAAGTCTTAAGTTCAATCTTAAGTTCTTAAGTCTAAGTCTAAAGTCCTTAGTCCTAATTCCTAAGTCCTAAGACTTAAGTCTAATCTTAAGTCCTTATCCTAATCCTAATCCTAAGTCTTAATCTTAAGTCCTTAGTCTAAGCCTAAGTCTTAAGTTTCTGTAGTCTCAAGTCCTTTGTCCCTCAAAGTCCTAAATACCTAAGTCTTAAGTTCTATAAGTCCTTAGTCCTAAGTCTTAATTTCTTCTAAGTCTTAAGTCGTAAGTCCTAAGTCCTAAGTCCTAAGTCCATAGTCCTAAGATCCTAAGTCCCTTAAGTCTTAAGTCCTTAGTCCTAAGTCCTAAGCTTAAGTCCTTATCCTAAGTCCTAAGTCCTATGTCTTAAGTCTTAATCTTAAGTCCTAAGTCCTCAAGTCTTAAGTCTAAGTCCTAAGTCCTTGTAGTCCTAGAGTCCCGAAGTCTTAAGTCCTAAGTCCTAAGTCCTAAGTTCATAAGTCTAAATCTTAAGTCCTAGTCCAAGTCTTAAGTCCTAGACTAATTCCTAAGTATTAAGTCCTAAGTCTCAAGAGTTAAGTCCTAAGTCCTAAGTCCTAAGTCTTAAGTCTTTAAGTACTTAGTCCTAAGTCCCTAAGTTATTAAGTCTTAAGTCCTTAGTCCTAAGTCCTAAGTCTTAATCTTAAGTCCTTTAGTCCAAAGTCCTAAGTCCTCAGTGTTAAGTCCTTAGATCCTAAGTCCTAAGGTCCCTATGTCTTAAGTCTTAAATCCTTAAGTCCTAAGTCCTAAGGCTTAACTCTAAGTTCTAAGTCTTAAGTCTTAAGTCTTAAGTCCTTAGTCCTAAGTCCCTAATTCTTAAGTCTTAAGACCTAAGTCCAAAATCTTTAAGTCTTAAGTTCTAAGTCTTTAAATCTTAATCTTTTAATCCTTAGTCCAAGTCCAATCTTAAATCTAAGTCCTTGTCCAAGTCCTAAGTCTTAATCTTAAGTTCTAAACTTAAGTTTTTAATCCTTTAAATCCTTAGTCCAAGTCCTAAGTCTTTAAATCTAATCAAAATCCCTTATCTAAACCTAAGTCTTTAAATTAAGTCCTAAGTCCTAAACCTAAGTCTTAAGTCTTAAGTCCTAAGTCCCAAGTCTTAAGTCCTTATCCTAATCCTAATCTTTAACCCCCAATCTAAGTTTAAGTCCTTTTTTCCCAAGTCCTAAGTCCTAAGTCTTATCCAAGTCCCCAGAGGGTTTAATTCCCTTTGTCCTAAGTCTAAGTCCAATCTTAGTCCTAAGTCTAGTTTAAGTCCTTAGTCCTAAGTCCTAATCCAATCTTTAAATTTTTAAGTCTTAAATCCTAAGGGCCTAATCTAATCTTAAGTTTTTAAGTCTTAAATCCTAGTCTTAAAATCTTAAGTCCGTCCTAATCCTAAGTCTTTAATCTTAAGTCCTTATCCTAAGTCCTAAGTCTTAAGTCTTAAGTCCTTATCCCCAAGTCCTAAGTCCAAAGTCCCTTAGTCCAAGTCCAAAATCCTAAGTCTTAAGTCTTTTAAGTCCTTTTCCCCAATCCTAAGTCTTAAAACCTAAGTCCTAAAATCGCTAAGTCCCTTTAATCTTAAAATCTTTTCCTAACCTAATCTAAAATCCTTAGTCTAAATCCAAGTCCTAATCCTAAGTCCCAATCCTAATCTTAAGTCTTAAGTCCTAATCCTATCTTAATCCTTATCTAATCTAATCCTAAGTCCCAAAATCTTTTTAATCCTAATCCCAATCTTAAGTTTAAGCCTAGCTTAAGTCTAAGCCTTATCCTAGTCCTAAGTCTTTTGTCTAATCCTTGTCCAAGTCCTAAGTCTTAATCCCAAATCCTAATCCCAAGTCCTAAATCTTTAAATCTTAGTCCAAAATCCCAAGTCTTTAAATCTTATCCTAAGTCCCAAGCTTAAGTCTTAAGTCCTTATCCTAAATCCTAAGTCCTAATCCTAAGTCAAGTTTAAGTCCATTAAGTCTTAATCCTTATCCTAATCAAGTCCTAACTTTAAATCCAAATCCCCAAGTGTTAAAAAGGGCCTTTAGTCCTAATCTAATCCCCTAAGTCTTAGTCCTAAGTCTAAGTTTAAGTCCTTAGCCCTAATTCCTAAGTCCAATCTCTTTAAATCTTTAAATCCTTAGTCTAATTTAATGTTAAGTCTAAGTCCTAAGTCTTAATCTTAGTCCCTTAGTCCTAAAATCCTAATCTTAAGTCCATAAGTCTTAAGCCAGTCCTACTTAGGGCCTAATCTTTAAATCCTAAGCCAATGAGTCCTTAGTCCCAAATCCAAATCCTAAGTCCTAAGCTTAGAGCTTAATTCTTAATCCCAAGCCTAAGTTTAAACCTAACCTAATCTTAATCTTAAAGATTCTAATCTATAAATCTTAATGTCTTTACAGCTTTAAGTCCCTTACCTAAGTTTAAGTCTTAATCTTAGCTTAAGTCCCTTTGTCCTAAGTCCTTAATTAAGTCCCCCAATAGGAAATAAACTTTAAAACTTAGGGTTAGGCCCAAGGCTTAAGCCCTTTAAAACTTTAAAAAAAAAAAAAAAAAAAAAAAAAAAAAAAAAAAAAAAAAAAAAAAAAAAAAAAAAAAAAAAAAAAAAAAAAAAAAAAAAAAAAAAAAAAAAAAAAAAAAAAAAAAAAAAAAAAAAAAAAAAAAAAAAAAAAAAAAAAAAAAAAAAAAAAAAAAAAAAAAAAAAAAAAAAAAAAAAAAAAAAAAAAAAAAAAAAAAAAAAAAAAAAAAAAAAAAAAAAAAAAAAAAAAAAAAAAAAAAAAAAAAAAAAAAAAAAAAAAAAAAAAAAAAAAAAAAAAAAAAAAAAAAAAAAAAAAAAAAAAAAAAAAAAAAAAAAAAAAAAAAAAAAAAAAAAAAAAAAAAAAAAAAAAAAAAAAAAAAAAAAAAAAAAAAAAAAAAAAAAAAAAAAAAAAAAAACCTAAGTCTAAGTCTAAGTCTTAAGTCCTAAGTCTTAAGCTTAAGACTTAGCTTAATTCCTAAGTAGTTAAGTCTTAGTCTTAAGTCTAAGTCCTAAGCTAAGTCTTAATCCTAAGTCTAAGTCTTAAGTCCTTAGTCTTACTAAGTCCTAAATCCTAAGTCCAATGTCCAAGTCTTAAGTCTTAAGTCCTAAGTCCTAAGTCTAAGTCTTAATCCTTGACCTAACTCTAAGTATCTTAGTCCTTAGGTCCTAAGTCTTAAGTCTTAGGTCCTAAGGCCTAAGATCTAAGTTAATTCTTAGTTAGGCTTAAGTCTTAAGTCTAGGCTAAGATCCTAAGTCTTAAGTTAACCTTAGTCCTATAGTCCTAAGCCTAAGTCTTAAGTCTTAAGTCTTAATACTTAATCTAGTCTTAAGTCCTTAGATCTTAAGTCTAAGATCCTAAGTCTTAAGTCCTAAGTCTATCTCTTAACAACTAACTAAGGCTAGGAAGGTAAGACTTAGAGATCTATAGACTAAGGACTAGGACTTAGACTTAGACTTAGGACTTAGGACTAGGACTTAAGATAAGACTTAGACTTAGACTTAAGACTTAAGACTTAGGACTTAGGACTAAGGACTTAAGACTTAAGACTTAGAACTTAGGACTAAGGACTTAAGACTTAGACTTAAGATTAAGACTTAGACTAAGGACTTAAGACTTAAGCTTAGACTATGAAGGACTTAGGACTTAAGACTTAGGACTTAGACCTTAAGACTTAAGACTTATGGACTTAGGACTTAGACTAAGACTTAAGACTTAGGACTTAGAACTTAGGACTTAGGACTTAGGACTAAGACTTAAGCACTTAGACTTAGAGACTTAAACTTAGACTTATAGGACTTAGATTAGGACTAAGACTTAAGGACTTAGGACTAAGAACTTAAGACTTAGACTTAAGACTTAAGACTAGAGACTTAATGACTTAAGACTTAGTACTAAGACTAAAGACTTAGAACTTAAGACTTAGTAAGACTTATTAACTTAGGACTTGGACTTAAGACTTAGGACTAGACTTAGGATTAAGACTTAAGACTTAAGAACTAAGACTTAGACTTAGGACTTAGAACTAAGGACTTAAGACTTAGGACTAGGACTTAAGACTTAAGACTTAAGACTTAGGACATAGGACTAGGACTTAAGGACTTAGACTTAGGACTTAGGACTAAGGACTTAAGACTTATAAGACTTAAGACATTAGGACTAAGGACTTAAGGACTTAAGGACTTAACTAAGACTTAAGACTTAAGACTTAGGACTAGACTTAAGACTTATACTAGGACTAGATTAAGGGCTTAGGACTTAGGAGTAAACTTAAGAATTAAGACTAGGACTTATAACTTAGCTTAGGACTAAAGGGCTAACACTAAGGGCTTAGGACTTAAGACTTAGGACCCAAGACTTAGGACCTAAGGGCATAAGACTTAAAACTTAAGACCCTTTGACTTGGACTAAGGAAAAAGGACTAAGACTAGGACTTAGACTTTAAACTTTAAACTTAGGGGCTAAGGGCTTGAATAACCTTAAGACTTAGACTTAGGAACTTAGACTAAAGGACTTAAACTTTAGAACTTAGGCAACTTAAGACTTAGACTTATGACAGACTAAGGACTTAAACACTTAGACTTAGGACTTAAGACTTAGGGCTAAAGACATAGGACTAAGGACTTAAGACTTAAGACTTAGGACTAAACTTTAAGACTTAAGACTTAGGGCTTAGACTTAGGACTTAGACTAAGGACTTAAACAAAGCTTAGGACTTGGGAAACTAAGGACTTAAGACTTGGGATTTGGAAACTTAAGACTTAATTTAGGATTTTTAGGACTTAGGACTTAGACTTAAACTTAGACTTAGGACAAGACTTAAGACTTAAATTTAAGACTTAGGACTTGGGACTTAGACAAGGACTTAACACTTGAGACTAGGACTTAAGACTTAGCTTATGATTTAAAAGACTTAAACTTAGACTTAAGACTTAGACTTGGGCCCTTAGGACAAAGGGATTTAAAACACTTAACACTAGGACTAAGGACTTAAACTAAGACTTAAGACTTGACTTAGGATTAGGATAAGGCCCTTAACACTTGAACTGGGACTTAAAACTTAAGACTAAGGACTTGGGACAAAGGGACTTAACACTTGGGAAACTTAGACTTAAAAACTTGGGACTTAATACTTAGGACTTAGGACTTAGGACTAAGGACTTAAGACTTAAGACTTAAAAACTTAAAAAAAAATTTTTTAAAAAAAAAAACTTAAGCCCTTAGGATTTAGATTTTAAAACTTAAAAAATAAGACTTAGGACTTAGACTTAGGCCCTAAGACTTAACACTTGAGACTTAGACTAAGACTTAGACTTTTTTGATTTAGACAAGGACTTAACACTTAGGACTTAGGACTTAAGATTTTAAGCCTTTGGACTTAGACTTAGGACAAAGGGACTTAAAAATTAGACTAGGATTTTAAGACTAGGATTTTAGGACTTAGGACTAAGGACTTAACCTTAGGACTTAGGACTTAGACTAAGACTTAGATTTTTAGACTTAGGACAAAGGATTTAACACTTGGACTTTAGGACTTAAATTTGACTTAGACTAAGGACTAAGCCTAGGACTTAGGACTAAGACTTAAACTTCGGACTTAGGATTTAAAGACTTAGACTTAGGACTTAAGCTTAGGACTTAGGACAAGGACTTTAGACTTAAACACTTGGACTAGGACTTAGACTAAGACTAAGACTTAAGACTTGACTTGGGGACTAAAGGACTTAAACTTAAGACTTAGGATTTTAGGACTAAGACTTAAGACTTAAGACTAGACTTAGACTAAGGATTTAAGACTTAAGACAAAAGACTAAACTAAGGACTTAAGACTAAATTTAGACTTAGGACTAAGGACTTAAGATTTAAAGACTTAGGACTTGGGAAACTAGGATTTAAAACTTAGACTTAAGACTAAGACTTAAAAATTTGGGATTTAGGACAAGGCTTAAGACTTAAACTTAACTTAGGAAACTTGGGACTAAGGACTTAAAAACTTAAAAAATTTAAAGGACTTAGGACTAGGCGAGATCCAAGAGGCCGCAAATTGAGGAGGCTGCACATTTAAAGCTCTCCCACATAACATCTCAATCCGTCCCAAACCACCCTCGGGGGGGACCCCAAAAACCCCCGAAACCCCCTGACCACGACCGAGACCCCCTACACAAGAAAAAAGCACTTTTTCCGCCACCCTGAACCATCCCTACGGCGGGGGAGGGGCCCCCAGTACACAGCACGCAAACACAGCAAAAGCGACCCCGGAAGGAGTGATTGCCTGGCGGATCGGGCCCCAAAGAAATACACAGGAAAACGAAAACGGGCTTACCCCCGCTAGATCCCCGCGACAGCCCACACCTGATATGCCGGGAAAGGGGCTGAGGCTGGACGGAGCACCGCGCAGCAGGAGAGGCCCACGCCCCACAGGATCGGAAACGGCGGTGAGAGAGACGCCGAGCTGAGACAGGCGGCCTTTAGTACAGTGCAGCTGCTGAAGACCCCGAACCCCCCAAGACACAGCGCGCGAGTAACAAGTGAAGGTGACCGGGGGGGTGGGGGCGGGGAGAACGTCCCGCGGGACCTCCTCAAAGCCCAGACCCGGGAAACCCGGTCAAAACTACACCCCACGTCCAGGCCTTAAAATACCCAAGCTGTGATCGGGGTCCCTCTGAATAACACCATAAAAGGCTTCAGGCAACTATATAAAGATAAGGCTCCATCCCTCTGCATTTAACCATCTAAACATTTACATACAGGGCTAAGAATCGCAGGACGGGCAGTTAAAAAAAAACCCCCCCAACCTGCTGGGCTAACTGAACTGAAAACCAGACCCCTCAAACACGAACGTATATAACAGCAAGATACCTAGATCCCCACAACAGTTAACAGGGCTATCTACTATTTCTTTAATATAACATCCCACATTTAAAAACTGCAATAATCCCTACAAGCCCCAGGGAGCTACGTAACCCCTATCATTCAACCACATTTAAAATTAACCCATCACCCATTAAAGGGGAAAACTGGCACAAAAAAACTTCCCAAAAGGATCCCTGAAACTTACTAAAGCAGTCACGCAAGCTACGTAGACAAATTCATAAGAACTAGCAGCTCTGACTGACTCAAGACGTGCCCTCAAATCAAATGACCCAAATCTAATGACGACTCAGACACAGACATGGATATGAATCTGAAATAGTAGGTCACTAGAACAAAGACACACAAGTCACTTCGCCTCATTCATAGCAAGAATCCTCTCACAGAAATTAGATCCAATAAGTATAAGAACTTGCAGAAATAAAACGCGAACCTCACTCAACAAGGGCAAAGGGCTGATACACAAAACACGCAGCACGAGACATAATACAAAAGTCTAATGCTATGCTGGAATGCTCACAACAGTAGAGCATCCACCACGCGGCAGCACACCTAACCTTGGAAGATCATGAGAACCGTGAGCGACGCAACAATATTAAAATACGCGGGCATGCCGGAGTCTGTGGCGCTGGAAACACTCACTAAAGCGCCATTGAAATATTCAAAGACATATTGGGTCAGTACAAACGGAAAACATGAACTGGACAAGAGTACATACACATAGCCCCTCAAAACCTAACCCCCACAAGTGCGAAACACCTAGAGATGTACTCTGTTCCGTTTCTTATGCCTTTCGATGAAAGACCTAAGTGCACCTGGAAAGCAAAGACAAACGTACGATCACCTATGAAAGGAGCCATGATTCAATTAAACAGGACTTATCATCCATCACGCTAAAACGTAAACGTCGACTCCTTGAAGCCATTCACTGAGTCCTTTAACACGAAGGGTATTGCAGATTTAGGTGGCTGTACCCATTTGGCATCTTTATAACGCAGGGATAAAAACTGCAAGCTAGGACCGTCGGCGGATGTCAAAACAAGAACCTGCGGAATTAAGAGATCATACTAGATTCATCATCCAGGATCTGAAGCATTTCAACTCAGCCATCCCTTGCTCCAGCAAATTCGACCACACCAGCATGGCGAGTAGTCACCACACCAAGGCTCAGAGAGTGAAGCACAAGAACCCAAATCGCACCGCAACAAAAGACCAATCGACACGACCTGACATTCTGGTATCCTGGCAATTGAATAGATCAATTCCTACAAATAGATAACAGAACTTTGCATTTTGTTCCTTTCCCTTATACAACCAACTTTAGTGCAAATCCATGGGCCTACTATCCTCAAAGAGACTTGCAACACCGAATAATGAAAAAAGCTGTAATGAGAGAATAGTAGATTATAGATTGGGGGATTTGTGTGTGGAAAAAGATGTGTATGTTAGGTAGATTAATGAAAGAAATGGTTGAATAAAGTTAGCTTGGTACTGAAGGAAATCAAAAAAACATAAAGAGAAAGATAAAAGATAAATTACAAGATTAAATTCACAAGCACAACCAAATTAATTGTTAAATCAATAAGAGATTAGTATATTTAAACTAATGAAAATAAAAGATACTTAAAGAAATGAAATTAAAGTACAAAGAAAATAAAAAGTAAAGATTTCAAGTTTGTGACAATAGATGGATGAAGTGTTAAAAACATAAGTATCTTAATTATATTGTGATAATAACAATGAGGAGGAGGTGAAAGATTAGTAAGTTGTTAAATTGTCAGTTAGTTGAAAAATCTTAAGGTTAATGTGGGATGGTGGGTTTGGGATTTGTTGATTAGAATTTATATATTTAGATGAGTGACGTGATAGAGTTATATCAGAGTAAAGAAACAAAAGTACTGTGAAAGGATGGATAAGTGTGTAGAAGTAGTAGTTAATTTTAGTAGAGTTAGTAGTTATAGATGATTGAGGATATAATTTGGGTTTTTAAGGATATATATTAGAAATAGATTTTAATAATTGAGATTAGTAAATGTGTATAATATGTTAAATATTTTTGTGTAATGATATTGTAAGGGTAAGGTGTAAATTTTTATTAAGTATTATGAAATGTTATAAAAAAGATGGTGAGTGATATGATAACTAAGATATTAGAATAATTATAAAAATATAGTAATATAGTAGTTTGAAATTGGGGTAATTGAATATGAGTGTATAAGTTTAATAAAAAGTGTAGTGTGTTTCTTTGATTTGGTAGTATTATATGGTTAAGGTGTTAGGGGGTGGGGTAAGTGTTTGAGATTTTATAATTAGGTTATATTTGGGTGTAGTTTGAGAGTATTTTGTGATAGGTAGTAATTGGGAGTGGTGGTGAGGGGTTGAGTGTAAGTATAAAAGTTGTATAAGAGTTATTTGTGTTAATAGATATTGGTAATAGAGTTTTGTATAGTGGATGTTTATAATTATGGGGATGGTATTATTTGGAGTGGAGTTTAAGAATAAGGATTGTTATTTATAAGGTGTAAGTTAAATGTTTTAAGTAATGTGTGGGGGTAGTGTTGTTGGAATATATTTATATGAGTAAATTATGGATTTTTAAATATTGGGAGAATTTTTGTGTTTATTAATAGATAGGGTAGGGGTTTGTATATTATTTAAGGTTTTAAATTTGTTTTGGGGGAATTTAAAATGAAAAAGGGGTTTTAAAAAAATTTTGATAATAAGTGTGAATATTTTGTGTTTTTAAGGGAAATGAATTTATTTATGGGATAGGTTAGGAGAATAAATTGAAATATTTTTGGGGTTTGATATTGATGAATTTTTTTAAATGAGGGGAAAATTTTTTAAATTGAAGGTGGTTGGTTAATTTTTAGAGAAATAGGTGAAGTTTGATATAGGGGAATAGGGGTAGATAATTTGATTTTTTTGGGGGGGTTTTTTTTTGTTTATAAAATATATTTTGTGAATGGTGATTGTAATTTATAAGGGTAAAAGGGTAAAAGGGTTAGTGGGGTTTGATGGTATTGTGGGGTTTAGGTAAGGGTTTTAATTGAATGGTTTAATATGTAAAGTAGTTATGTGGTTTGGGGTGTATAAATAAATTTATTTTTTTGAGAGGTATTATAGGGGGGATGTTTTTTAATATATGGGGAAAGAGAGAGAAAAGTGGGGAAAAATTGAAAAGGGTGAATTATAAATGATTGTATGGGTTTATTTTGATAGATATGTGTTAAAAAGGGGGGGTTAATTTTGGTAGTTTAAAAAATAGAAGGGGGAAGGAAAAAGTTGTTTTGGGGTGATTGGATAAAGATTTGGGTTTTTTTATTGAGGGGTTGAGTTATGGGATTTTTAAATTTAAAAAAGTGGGGGTTTTGGTTTTTGAGAGTAAAGGATATGGAATATTGTTTTTGTGAGGGTTTTGGGGGGTTTATATGTGGGGAAAAATTATATTTTAAATTTGGGTTTTTTTTTTTTTTGTGGGTATGTTTTTGTGAGGAGGGTGGGTTTTTTTGGGTGGTTTTTAAGGTTAAGAAATTTGTAATTGGGTTTGGAAAAATTGGTAATATATTGAAGTATTGTTGTAAATGGTGTTAGTAGAATAAAAGGGTTTTTAAAAATGTGAATTTATTATAGTTATGAATTTGGAGATTTGTAAAGGTTTATTTGTTGTATTAAATGTAGATTTGTTGGTTGAAGTTTTAAAGTTATTTAAATTGGGATTGTTTGTTTAGTAAAAATTTTTAGAGATAGGGTGGGAATAGTTGTTAAAGTATAAAAAAATTTATGTATTAGTTGGGGGTAAAGGATTGAGGATTTAGGGGATGTAGTGTTTTAAAAAAGGAGAAAAGTTGTATTTTAAGGAGGTTAATATGAGTTTGTTTATATGTTTTTAAAAAGTTTAAAGTTGGGGTGATTGAGGTTTTAATTAAATTAAGGGGAATTTTTTTTTATAAGGAAATTTAGTTAGTAATATTTTTTTTTTGATATATTTAATATAGTATATATTAGGATAATTTAAATTTTATGGGTTTTAGTGGGGTAATAGGTTTTAATTTTTGTGGTGATAAGTAATTTAAGTATTGGGGGGGGATAATTTTATATGAATAAAAGGTTTTTTTAGTGTGAGATATAATTAATTATTAGGGTGTGTTTTTGAAATGAAATGAGATTGGAGAAAATTTTTTAGGGAAATTTTTGGGGAAAGTGAATAAATTTATTTAAGTTTGGTTTTTTTGGGGTTATTAGAGTATAAAAAAAATTTGTTTTTGGGTATGTGGGTATGGAATTTTGATTTAGGATTGTTTGAGAATTAGGTGTATTATGGTTAGGTTATATTATAGTTAAGTGATAAGTGTAATATAGTGTTTAGGAATATAGTATTTTATTTGAGTAGAGTAGTGTAGTGATAAAAGGATGGTTAGATATTTTGTAGGTGTAATATTGTAGTTTATAATTGGGAAAGGTAATATTATTATGTGTATTTTGTTTGAGGTGTTATGTAGTGTAGGTTAGATAGGTTTTGTTATTTATTTGGATTATATAGTAGAATGGTATTATGGAGGGTTTATATATAGTGAAAATGTTAATTTGAGATAAAGGAGTATATTAGGGTGATATAGAGTTAGGATGGTATAGTTTAGGAAGGTTAATAAAAAAAAAAAAATTAAAAAAAAATTAAAGAAAGAGGAGGGGGAATGGGAAATATTAGTATACTAGGGTTATGTTGAGTGTAGGGAGGATGATGGAGGGTGTGAATAGGTAGAGGAGTGTATTTTGGGTGGGAGTTATTATAATTGGAATATTTGTGTATGATGAGGTTTAGTGGTTTTTAATTGGATTGTTTGATATGAAATTTGAGATTGTTGTGTCGTGAGTAATAATAGGAGTTTTTGAGTTTTAGGATTGGTTTGGAATGTATATTTTATAATGTATATATTAATTTTAGTTTATAATATGATAATAAATTGAGGTGTTTGTAATTTGTAATTTGTATTAGGAGGGGTGGTGTGGTGGATGGGTTGGAGTATAGTTATTGGTTTGTATGTTTGTTTTATTATTAATAAAAGTTTTTAAATGTGTTTAGTATTATAATATTTAGACTAAGAATTTTATTATTATAGTATGATATATGTATTATTAGTTAGTTAATGTAGGATTGTGGAGATAAGGTAGTTGGTAGATGATTAAAATTAAACATTGTGTAATTTGTAGTTTGTAGGTTATAGGAGTAGATAGGTAGTTTGTAGTTTGTAATGTTGTATTATCTGTGTTATTGTATTAGTTAGGTTATATTTTGTGTAGGTTATGATTATTTTGTATTGTGTATGTTATTGAATTTATAGTTTATGTTGTTATTTTATATTGGAATTTTTATTGTAGATGAATATTATTATGAAGGAGTAGTTTAAGTTTTTAGTTATGTGTAGTGTGGTAAGATTGTCGTTGTAGTTTTAGTTGTAGTTTAGTTGTAGGTTTATGTTAGGAGGTAGGTTAGGTGGTAAGGTAGTAGGTTAGGTTAGTTTAGGAATATGTTTAGTAAGGTGTATGTGTAATTTGTAGTTTATAGTTTATTTGAATGTATTGTATGTATAGGTTTAGGTTAGGTTATTTAGTGATTGTAGGATTAGGATAGGTTAGTTTAGGTTGTAGGTATGAGTAGGTGAATTGTAGGTGTATGTTAAGGTGTTTATGTTATTTGATAGTTGTATTTGTAAGGTTGTAGGTTTAGGTTGTAGGTGTAGGTGGTATTGGTAGGTTTATGTTATTGATTTAAGTTATATTATATTATATGTGTATGTTAAGTTTATGTGTATATGAAGGTAAATTTTTAAGAGTAAAGTATATTGAAGTAGTAGTTTCAAGTGAAAATTAGGACTTAAGTCATTAGTAATTGGAATTAGAATTAAAGGTTAAATGAAAGTAGGTAGGTTTGTAGTAAATTAGTATATTATTTGGTATAAGAATTAGGTCGTAAGTGTCTTTAAGATGTCTATAAGTTTGAAGTAGGACGTTGGACTATGAATTTTACGTTTGAATTAAATGAGAACTTTGTCTTAGGAAGTTAGTAGGTTATTTTATTAGGTATGTTTAGTTTTACATTAGGAATTTACTAAGAATTAAGACGTTGAAGAGGTATTAAGTATGTAACGTAAGAGTTTTAAATGATAGAATGACGTAATAATGTTTATTAGTAGTTTAGTTATGAATAAGGAAGTTTATAGTTAGTATTTTTAGTTTAGGTGTACGTAGTAGTTAAATTTTGAATGTTAGTGAATTTTTGATATTTGGAATTTTGTAGTTAAATTAATAGGTGGTATTGAATTGTAGGTTGATGTAATTAGATGGTTAAAGTTGAATTTGTATTTATGTTATTTGTCTTATAATTTGAATTGATTAGACTAAATTGAACTATTTACAATTAGTATATGTTTTTAAGTATTATTTTTATTTAGTAGTATATATATAAAATTTAGACTTTAGTAGGAAAAGTTGTCGTAAGAAATTATTAGTTGGAAGTAGGATTTGGAATAAGACTTTTGTATGATAATTTGAATTATAGATTGTATTTTTCTGAAGGTGTCTGTTTATGTATAATGATATTTAAATAGTTTGTAGTAGTAATTAGAAGTATATATTTTATGTAAATGTTGTAGTTAAGGTTTTATGTGTATTTGTAGTTTATTTTGAAGTTAGGTTGTCGGTTAAGTTTAGTGGTAGTGAGTCGTTAATGTGTAGATAAGGATTAGTTATATTTGTAGTTTAGTTGTATGTAAGGATAGGTAGTATGCTTTATTATATGTGGAATTTGTATTAGTATTTTGTATATAAGAAGTTGGAATTAGGTAGTATCTGTAGTATTTGGAATTTTATTTTTATTAATATGAAATTTGAATTAACTTAGGACTTAATACTGAGATTAGAAGTTTAGTAGTAGAAGATGTAGGATGAAGTAGGTAGTTAAATTTTGGTAGTTATGTAGTAGTCTTAGGTATTGATAAAAGAAGTATAATTAGACTTAGGTATTAAAGAATTTAGTAATTAAGAATTTTAATGGAGTAGTATGGTCTAAGTAGTAAGAAATGAGGGACTTAGAAGATGAAATTTAAGTTAGTAAGTTGTAGTCTAGTATATTATGTATAGTAGTATTTGGTATTTATAGGATTAGTTAGAATGTGAATTAGTAGTATGAATTTTTAATGTAGAATTATGTCTTTAGGTATTAGGTAGATTAATTTTGATATTTAAACGAATTAGATTAGAATTAAAGGGACTTTAGAATTTGGAATTAAATTGTATTTTGATTTAATAAGACGTATAAAACTATTAATATGAGTATTATAATGTTGAAGTTTAAATTAACTAAGGAATGTTAAATTAAACGAGTATTTTTGTAGTTATATGTGAAGGTTAGTAGAATTGATATGATATATGACGTTATTATGATGAATAGGACTTAGGAATATTATTATTATGTATATTGTTGAATGATTCATGTAGTATTTAGTATTAAATTTGAATAAACTTAAATTAAGAATTAAATTAGAATATGGAATTTTGACGTATGAAGTAGGTATTTATATGGTAGTAGCTGTATAAGTTTAAATTGAAATATGTCTTTAGAATTAGTATTATATGAAATACATAGGAAGTTAAAAGGTTTGGAATTTAGTCTTTAGAAGTTGAATTAGACAAGACATTAAACTTAGTCTTAGGACTTAATATAGGAATATGATATTAGTATTTGTAGAAGAATGAAAATTAGACTTAGGACTTAAACTTATGACTTAAATAAACTTAACAAAAGGGACTTAAGTCTTATGACTTAGGACTTAGACTTAGACTAATACTTAAACTTAAGACTAAAGTCTTACTTAGGACTTATACTATGGTCTTAAAACTTTAGACTTAAGACTTAGACTTTGACTTAGGACTAAGGACTAATAGACACTAGACTTAAAACTTAAGACGTAGACTTATGAATTAGACTAAGACTTTATACGTAAACTTAACTTAAAATTACTTAAGACTTAGGAACTTAGACTTTAGACTTAGACTAGGACTAAGACTTTAAGACTTAGGACTATAAGACGTATACTTAAACTTATGACTTATACGTAGACAAGACTTAAACTTAAGACTTATTCTTAGACTAAGGACTTAAAACTTAGACTTAGACTTAGACTTAGACTTTAGACGTAGACTAACACTTAAGACGTAGACTTAGAACTTAACTAAGGACTTAAGACTTTTTTAAAAGAAAAAATCCCCCCTTTTTAAAAAAAAACCTTTATTTTAATTACATAAGACTGTAGACTTAGTACTTACGACTAAGGACTTAATACTAAGGACTTAGGACTAAATACATAAGACTAAGACTTAGACATAGGACATATGACAAAGGCCTTACACGAATTAACTTAGACTAATGACTTAAGACTTAAAGACTTAGACTTAGGACTAAGGACTTAAGACTTATGAACTTAGCGACTTAAGACTTAAGCCATAAGAATTAAGACTTAGGAACTAAGTAACTTAAGACTTAAGACTTGACATAACTAGGACTAAAGGACTTAAGAACTTAAGACAAGTACTTAGGACTTAAACTTAAGACTTAAGACTAAGTACTTAGACTAAGGACTTAAAGACTTAACACTTAGGACTAAGGACTTAAGACTTAAACTTTAATACTTAGGACTTAGGAATGTAGAATAAGACTTAACACTTAGACTTAGGACTTAAGACTTATGACTTATGACTTAGGACTAAGGACTAAACACTAGGACTTAGGACAAAGAACTATGACTTAAACATAGGACTAAGGACTTAAGACCCTTAAGACTTAGAACTTTAAGACTAGACTATAGGCAATAGGACTAAGACTTAAGACTTAACTAAGGACTAAGGACTTAAGACTTAGGACTTAAGACTTAGGACTAAGGACTTAGGACTAAGACTTAAGACATATGACTTAGGATAAGAAGGACTTAATACATAAGACTTAGGACTAAGACTAAGGGCACTTAAGACTTAGGACTTAGGACTTAAGACTTAAGACTTAGAATTAAGTGACTTAGACTACGGACTTACGACTATAAGACATAGGACTTAGTCCTTAGGACTTAAGACTAAGACTTAGACTTAAGGACTTAGGACTTACGACTTAGGACTTAAGAGACTTCGACTTAGGTACTTAGACAAAGGACTTAAGACTTAGACTTAAGACATAAGGACTTAGACTTAAGACTAGGACTTAGGAACTAAGACTTTAGACTTAAGACATAAGACTTAGACTTAGGACATGGACAAGGACTAAGAATAAGACTTATGACTTAGAACTTAAGACTTAGGACTTAGGAGTTAAAACTTAAGACATAAGACTTAGCCACTTAGGACTTAGACTAAGGACTTAAGACTAAACACTAGGACTAAGGACTTAAGACTTAGGACTTTAAGACTTAGGACTTAGAACTAGACCTAATAAGGACTTAACTCGTGAGACTTAGACTTAAGACTAGACTTATTACTTAGTACTGAAAGACTTACACTTAGAACTTAGACTTAAGACTTAAGGACTTAAGACTAGGAACTAAGACTTAAAGACTTAAGACTTAGGACTTAAGACATCAGGACTTAGGACTTAGGACTTAGGACTGAGGACTAAGGACTTAAGACTTAGGACTTAGGACTTAAGACTTAAAGAACTTAGGACTTAGACTTTAGGACTTAAGACTTAAGACTTAAGAATTAGGACTAAAGGACTTAAGACTTAGGACTTAGGACTATTGACTTAAGACGTAAACTTAGGACTTAGGACTTAGGAACTTAGGACTTAGGACTTAGACTAAGGACTTAAGACTTAAAACTAGGACTTAGGAACTTAGACTAAGGACTAACACTTGATACTTATGCCATAGGACGTAAGGACTATAAGAGTTTTTCTTAAGACTTAGGTCTTAGGACTAAGGACTTAAGACTTAAGACTTAGGAACTAGGACTAAGGACTTAAGACTTAAGACTTAGGACTTAGGACTAAGGGACTTAAGACTTAAACTTATACTTAAGGACTAAGGACTTAAGACGTAAGACTTAAGACGTTAAGACTAAGACATAGGACTAAGGACTTAAGACTTAAGACTTAGGACTTAGAGACATAAGGACTTAAGACTTAGACTTAGACTTAAGACTTAAACTTAGGACTTAGGACTTAGGACATAAACTTAGGACGTTAGGATAAGGTACTTAAGAAGACTTAAGACTTAGGACTTAGACTTAGAACCTAAAGGACTTAACACTTGAGACTTAGGAACTTAAGAACTTAGGACTTTAGACATTAGAGGACAAGAATCTTAACACTTGAGAATTATGACATTAAGACTTAGGACTAAGGACTTAATGACTTAGACTTAAGACTTAGGACTTAAGACTTAGGACTTAGGACTTATGACTAAGACTTAAGACTAGGACTATAGACTTAAGACTTAAGACTATAATACTTAGACTAGGACTAGACTAAGAGACTAAGGACTTAGGACATAGGACTAAGGACTTAAGACTAAACCTTAGGACTTAGGACTAAGGACTTAAGACTTAGGGACTTAGGACTAGACGTAAGACTTAAGAATTAAACTTAGGACTAATGGACTTAAGACTTAAGACCTTAGGACTAGAGAACTTAGGACTAAGGACTTAAAGACTTAATACTTAAGACTAGGACTAGGACTAAGACTTAAAGACTTAAGACTTAGGACTTAGGACTTAGAACTAAGGACTAAGACTTAAGACTTAAAGACTTGGACTTAGACATTAGGAGTTAAGAACTTAGGACTTATATTAAGACTTAGGACTTAGGAGTTACGACTTAAGACTTAAGACTAGGACTTAGGACTATAGGACTAAGGACTTAACACTTAACACACTGTAGACTAGACTTAAGAAGACTTAGATAAGACTTAGTAACTATGACTTAGACCTATGGACTTAAACTTAAGACTTAGGACTTAGACAAAGGCTAAGACTTAGGACTAAGACTTAAACTATAAGACTTAGGGTTCTTAAGGACTTAGGACTAAGGACTTAAGACATAAAGACATAGGACATAGGACTAAGGACTTAAACTGTAGGACTTAGGACTTAAGACTTAAACTTTAGGACTTTTATGCCTTAGGACTAAGGACTTAACACTTAGGCTTAGGACTTAAGACGTTAGGACTTAAGACTTAGGACAAATGGACTTAAGACTTAAGAAACTTAGGACTAATACTTAAGACTTAGGACTAGGACAAAGGACTTAGGACTTAGGACAAAGACTTAAGACGTTAAGGTACATAGGTACTTAGACTAAGGACTTAAGACTTAGGACTTTAGACTTAAGACTTAGACATAAGACATAGACTTAGACTAAGGACTTAAGACATAAGACTTCGGACTAGGACAAATACATTAGACTTAAGGACATAGGACTTAAGACTTAAGACTTAGGACTTAGGACTTAAGACTTAGGACTTAACACTTGAGAACTTAGGACTTAAGACTTTAAGACTAAGTACTCTAGAGACTTCGGACTAAGACTTAGACATAAGACTTAGGACCTTAGACTTAGACTAAGACTTAAGACTTAGGACTTAGGAGATCTTAAACTTAAGACTTAAGACTTAGGACCTTAGGAACTTAGGACTAAGGACTATAAACTTGAGGAACTTAGGACTAAGGACTTAAACTTAAGACTTAGACTTAGGACAAGGACTCTTAAGACTTAGGACTTAGGATTAAGAACTTAAGACTTAAAAATTAAGACTTAGGACTAAGGAATTAAGACCTTAAGACTTAGGACTTAGGACTTAGGACTAATGGACATAAGACTTAATACTAAGTACATTAGACTTAGACTAAGGACTTAAGACTTAGACTTAAGACATTGACTTATGACTTAGGACTAAGGACTTAACACTTAGGAACTTAGGACTAAGACTTAGGACTTAGACTTAGGAGATCCTAAGGACCAAAAGACTAAGACTTAGGACTTAATACTAAACCTTAGGACTAAGGACTTTATGACATAGGACTTAGGACTAAGGATTTAAGACTTAAGACTTAGGATTAGACAAAGACTTAAGACTAGGCTTAATACTTAAGAAACATACGACTTAAGACTTAGGACTTTAGACTAAAGGACTTAAGACATAGGAACTTAGGACTTAGGCTAGACTTAGGACTTAACACTTGAGACCTTAGGACTTAAACATAGACTAAAGACTTAATACTTAGAACCTTTAAGACTCAGGACTTAAACCTTAGGACTTAGGACTTAGGACACCGGACTTAAACTTAGGACTTAGGACTATGACTTAAGACTTAAGAAACTTAGGACTTTAGGACTTAGGACTAAGGACAAAGACTTAGGACTTAGGACTAAGGACTTAGGGAAGACTTAGGACTTAGAGACTAAAGGACTTAAGCACTTAGGACTTAGGACTTAAGACTTAAGAACTTAAGAAATAAGACTTAGACTAAGACTAGACTTAGACTAAGGGACTTTAAAACTTAAATAAATTATTGGACTTAGGATTAGGACTAAGGACTTTAAAAAACTTGAGACTAGGACTTAGGACTTAAGGACTTAAGGGCTTAAACTTAGGACTAGGACTTTAAGGGCTTTAAAACTTAGGAAATAAGACTTTAAAAAGACTTAGGACTTAAGGACTTTAAAGGACTTAAGTACTTTTGGACTTTAAGACTTAATAAATTTTAATACTTAAGACTTAGGGCTAGGACTAAACTTAAGACTTAAGACTTTTGGACTTAAAACTAAGTGGGCTAAGAAAATTAGAAATTAGACTTAAGGGCTTAAGACTTAAAACTTAGGACTTTTGGACTAGGACTTAACACTTGAAAACTTTTGGACTTAAGACTTTTGACTACAGGAAATTAAGACTTAGGACTTAAGAAATTAGGACTTTTAAAACTTAGGACTTAGGACTTTGGACTAAACTTAAACTTAGACTTAGGATTAAGACTTAAGGGCTTAAACAAGACTTAGACTTAGGACTTAAAGGGCTTAAACTTACTAGGACTAAGACTTAAGAATAGGACTTAGGGCCTAGGACTTGGGCTTAAGACTTAGGACTTAGACTTAAAGGGCTTAAAAAAATTAGGACTTAGGACTTAAGACTTAGGGCTTAAGAATTAAACTTAGGACTAAGGACTTAAGACTTAAGACTTAAGGGCTTAGGGCTTAGACTAAGGACTTAAAACTTAAGAAATTAGACTTAGGGCTTAAGGGCTTAAAGGAATTAAGGGCTTAAGACCCTTTGACTTAGGACTTAGGACTAGGACTTAAGACTTAAGACTTAAACTTAACTTAGGACTTCAGGACTAACTTAAGACTTAAGACTTAAGGGCAAGACTAGGACTTAGATTAAGACTTAGGACTTAGGGGTTAAGGGCTTAAGACCCTTTAAAAACTTAGACTTAGGACAAGGACTAAGACTTAAGACTTAGGACTTAGACTTAGGACTAAAACTAAAAACTTTAAACTTAAGAATTAAGACTTAAGGGCTTAAAGGGCTTAAGACTTAAGACTTAGGACTTAAGGGCATAGGGCTTAAGGACTTAGGACTTTAAAACTTTAAAACTTAGACTTTAAAGGGCTTAAGACTTTAAGACTTAAGGGCTAAAACTTAAGACTTAAGACTTAGGACTTAGATTAAGACTTAAGACTTAAGACTTAACTAGACTTAGACTTAAGACTTAACTTAACTTTGACTTTGGACTTAAGACTTAAGACTTAAACTTAGACTTTTGGACCCTTTGACTTTAAAGGGCATAAACTTGAGACCCTTTGGAACTTAAGACTTAGGACTTAGGGCTTAGACTTTGACTTAAAAACTTAACGACTTAAGGGCTTTGGACTTAAGACTAGACTGACTTAAACTTAAGGGCTTAAAGGGCTTAAGACTTAAACTTTGGACTTAGGACTTAGACTTAGACTTTAAGACAAGGACTTAGAAAATTAAAGGGCTTAAACTTAGGACATAAGACTTAAAACCTTCGGACTTAGGACTAAGGGCTTAAGACTTAGGGCTTAGGACTAAGGACTTAAGGGCTTAAGACTTTGGACAATAAGACTAAGGACTTTAAAACTTAGGACTTAGACTAAGACTTAAGACTTAAGATTAAGGACTTAGGACTTAAGGACCCTTTGAACTTAAGACTTAGGGCATAAGGAAATTAGGACTTTAGGACCCTTTGACTTAAGACTTAGACTAAGGACTTAAGACTTAGGATTTTGGACTAAAAGGGCTTAAAACTTAAACTTAGGACTTTTGGACTTAAACTTAAGGGCTTAGACTTAGGGCTAGAGGACTTAAACTTTGGACTTAGACTAAGACTTAAAGACTTAAGATAAAAAGACTTAGGACTTTAATTGGACTAAGACTTAAGACTTAGGACTTTGGACTTAGGACTTAAAAGGGCTTTAAAACTTAGGACTTAGGGCTTATGACTTAAGACAATTTGGGCTAAACTTAACTTATGCTTAGGACTAAGGACTTAAGACTTAGGACTTTAGACTTAAGACTTAAAAACTTAAGAATTAAGACTTAGGGCTTAAAGGGCTAAGACTAAAGACTTAGGACTTAAGGGCTTAACTTAAGGGCTTAAGGGCTTAACTTAGGGCTAAGGACCTTTAAAACTTTGGAAAATTAAGACTCTCGACTTTTGGACTTAAAACTTAAGGGCTTAAGACTTAGGACTTAAAGGGCTTAAGACTTAATACATAAACTTAGGACTTAAACATTTGGGCTTAGGACTTAAGAACTTAGGACTTAAGGGGTTAAGACTTAAAAATTAAAACTTAGACTTAAAGGGCTTAAGAAATTAAGACTTAGACTAAGGACTTAAGGGCTTAGGACTTAAGACTTAGATCTTAGACCTTTAAAGATTAGATTTAAACTTAGGATTAGACTAAGACTTAAGACTTAGGACTTAGGACTTTAAGACTTAGGACTTAGGACTTGGGCTAAAACTTAGAAATTAGACTTAGGACTTAAACTTAAAAACTTAGGGGCTTAGGATTAGGGGCTTAGACTTTAAATTAAACTTAACTTAGAATTAGGACTAAGACTTAGACTTAAGAAATTAGACTTAGACTTAAGACTAAGGGCTTTAAAACTTAAGACTTAGGACTAAGGACTTTGAATTTAAACTTAAGGGCTTAGACTTAGGACTTAAGACTTAGACTTAAGACAGTAGGACTATGAGGACTTAGGACTTAAGGACTTAGGACTTAAGACTTAGGACTTAGACTTAGACTAAGGACTTAAGACTTAAGACTTAGACTAAGACTTAAGACTTTAGACTAGACTTAGGACTAAGTCTTAGTACTTAAACTTAAGACTTAGGACTTAGGACTTAGGACTAAGACTAATAGACTTAAGACTTAGATTAAGACTAAGGACTAGACTTAGGACCTTAGAGACTAAAGACTTAAGACTTAGAACTTAGGACTTAAGACTAAGACTTAGGATAAGACTTAAACTTAAGACTAGGACTTACTTAGACTTAAGAACTAAGACTTAAGACATAAGCTGGACTTAGGACTAAGGACTTAATCCTTAAGTTAATCAAAATCCTAAGTCCCTCCAAGTCCTAAGTCTTAGTCCTAAGTCCCTTGTCCCAAGTCCTAATTTTAAGTCCTAAGTCTAAGTCCTAAGTCCTTTAAGTCCTAAGTCCTAAGTCCTAATCCTAAGTTTTAAGGGCCTTAAGCCTAAGTCCTAATTTTTAAGTCCTTAAATCCAAGTCCTAAGTCTTAAGTCCTTTAAATCCTAAGTCCTTTAAGTCTTTAAATCTTTAAATCCTAAGTCTAATCCTTTAAATTTCCCAATCCTAATCTTAAGTCTTTAATTTCTTAAGTCCTATCCTAAGTCCTAAGTCTAAGTCCTTAAGCCTAATCCTAAGTCCCCAATCCTAAGTCCTAATCTTAAGTCCTAATTCCTTAAGTCTTAATCTTAAGTCCTAATCCTAAGTCTTAAGTCCTAAATCCTAAGTCTAATCCTAAGTCCTTTTAAGTCCTTAGTCTAAGTCCTAAGTTAAGTCCTAAGTCTTAATCTTTAAATCCTAGCTAGTCTAAGTCCTAAGTCCTAAGTCCTTTAAATTTAATCCTAAGTCCTAATCTAAGTCCTTAAGTCCTAAGTCCTAAGTCCTAAGTCCTAAGTCCTTAAGTCTCCAAGTCCTAAGTCCTAAGTCTTAAGTCCTCCTAGTCCTAAGTCCTAAGTCCTAATTTGTCCAAGTCCTAATCTTAATCTAAGAAAACCCCCTTTGTAAATCCCAAGTCCTAAGTCTTTTAATCTTTAAGTCCCCTTTGTCCCCAATCCTAATCCCAAGTCCCAATCTTAAGTCCTTTTCCTAAGCTTTAATTTTAAACTTAAGTTTAATTTCCCAATTTCCAAGCTTAAGACCCAAGTCCAAAATCAAAAATTCCAAGCCTAAATTTTAATCCTTTAAGTCCTAAATCCAAGTCTTTAAGTCCCTAAGTCCTTTAAAAACCCCAAGTCTTAAGTCCTAAATCCCCTCCCAACCAAGTTTTAATTAAGTCTTATCCTAAGTCTTAAGTCCTTCCAAGTCTTAAGTCAAGTTTTCCTAAATCCCAAGTCCAAGTCTAAGTCCTTAAGTCCTAATCTAAGTTAAGCCCTTTGTCCCCTTAGTCCAATCCTAATCTTAATCCCCAATCCTAAGTCCCCAACAAATCCCCAAGTTTTTTAATCTAATCTTTAAATTCTAAGTCCTTTAATTCCCTTAGTCCTAAGCCCCTAAGTTTAAGTCTTAAATCCCCCGTAATCCCTTAAAACCCCCAACCCTTTTTAATCCTGTCCCCAATCCCAAGCTTAATCTAATCCTTTCCCATCCTAAGCTTTAAATCCAAAGTCCAATCCTAAATCTTTTAAATCCCAAGTTTTGTCTTTGCCAATCTTTAAATCTTAATCCTTAGTCCTAAACCAATCCCAAGTCCTTAAATCAAAAGCTTTAAGTCCTAATTTTTAATCTTTCCTAATCCAAGTCCCCAAATTAATCCTAATCCTAAACCAAGCTTAAAATCCAAGTCCAAGTCTTTTAATCCTAAAATCCTAAGTCCCTAAGCTTAATCTTTAAATCCAAGTCCCAATCCAAGTTAAGCTTAAGTCCTAATCCAAGTCTTAATCCTAATCTAATTTAATCCTAATCTTAAATCTTTAAATCCTAATCTTTAATCTAATTCCCTTTTCCTAATCCTAACCCTTTTTTAATCCCAACTAAGTTTTTTAATCCTTTTAGCCAAATCTAATCCTATCCTAAGTCCTAATCTTAAGTTTAAATCCTAAATCAAGTCTAATCCTAAATCTAATTTTTAAGTCTTAAGCCTAAAACCAAGTTAAGTTTAATCCTAGTCCAAATCCTAATCCTAAGTCCAATCTTAAAACCTAAATCCTTCTTTAATCCCAAGTCCAAGTCTTTAATCCTAAATCCCCAAACCTAATCCTAAGTCTTAAGTAAAAATTTAAATCCAATCCAATCTAAATCCTAAGTCCAATCCTAAGTCCTAAGTCTTAAACCCTTAGTCCTAAGTCCTAAGTCTTAAGTCCTAAGTCCTAAGTCCTAAGTCTTAAGTCTTAAGTCCTAAGTCCTAAGTCTTAAGTCCTTAGTCCTAATCCTAAGTCTTAAGTCTAAGTCTTAAGTCCTAAAGTCCTAAGTCCTAAGTCTTAAGTCTTAAGTCTTAAGTCTTAAGTCCTTAGTCCTAAGTCCTAAGTCTTAAGTCTTAAGTCCTTAAGTCCTAAGTCCTAAGTCCTTAAGTCTTAAGTCCTTAGTCCTAAGTCCTAAGTCTTAAGTCTTAAGTCCTTAGACCAAGTCCTAAGTCTCAAGTGTTTAAGTCCTTAGTCCTAAGTCCTAAGTCCTAAGTCTAAGTCTTAAGTCCTTAGTCCTAAGTCCTAAGTTAGTCTTAAGTCCTAAGTCCTAAGTCCTAAGTCCTAAGTCCTAAGTCTTAAGTCCTAAGTCCTAAGTCTTAAGTCCTTAGTCCTAAGTCCTAAGTCCTAAGTCCTAAGTCTTAAGTCTTAAGTCCTAAGTCTTAAGTCTAAGTCCTTAGTCCTAAGTCTTTAAGTCCTAAGTCTTAAGTCCTAATCCTAAGTGTTAAGTCCTTAGTCCTAAGTCATAAGTCCTAAGTCTTAAGTCCTAAGTCTCCAAGTGTTAAGTCCTTAGTCCTAAGTCTAAGTCCTAAGTCTTAAGTCTTAAGTCTTAAGTCCTTAGTCCTAAGTGTTAAGTCTTAAGTCCTTAGTCCCTATAGGGCTTAATTCTTAAGTTTCCCTTTGTCCTAAGTCCTAAGTCTTAAGTCTTAGTCCTAAGTCCTAAGTCTTTAAGTCCTTAAATCCTAAGTCCTAAGTCTTAAGTCCTTAGTCCTAAGCCTTTTTTTTTTCTTTTCAATGGTCTTTTTATTTGTGATGTTTGCATAACATAATGTCAAACATTAAAAAGTGAAGAACAAACAAAAGAAATATCAAAAAAAGACAGAAGAAAATTACAATGGTATTTCAAAGAATTGCAAGGTATGAGTAAAAAAATGAGATATACGGTTTCATCGTGATGGCATCTTACTGAAGTTTCTCCAAGTTTTCAGAGTGGTGGTAACTAGCATATTATAGATTAGGATTGCCATTTCTCAATCGCATTGTTTTTCTTACATAGTCTCAGATGCATGTCATCCTTTCGCCCCGGAACCACCTTGGTCACCCTTGTCTATGCAATACCATTTGTACGAAGAGTAACAGGAAATAAAGAATGATGGAAGAAAGTAAAGATTATGTTAAAGTGGTTGAAAGATTGGGAAAAGGAAAAAGAAAAGAGGCAGGGTTGGGGGGGGTTGGGGGGGGGGGTTTCCGTTACCAGGAAGTTAGAGTCCAGGTTAGGCCATGCCATTTTAAAAATTTCCCGTAGAACGGGGTGAGATCTTGGTTATCGGATAGTCGTGTGTCTTCCAAAGGTTGTCCAGGAGTCCAGGTGGCCCCGAATTTCGTTTTTTTTTAAATTTTTGCGACGCACAGCCCTCGCTACTCGAATAAAAAACAATTTATTTTGTCATACATTGTTCGTGGTCGGTAAATCTGTGTCTTCCAGTATTGTGGTTTCAGTAATTTTTGCTGCAGTTATGCAGTGACGTTAAAGTCAGTCCGTGTTTTCTTCTGTCCAGAGTGGGGGAAAATTTAAAAGTGTGGGCTCAGGGGATAGCGTTAGTGTTTTTTGTTGTTACAGTCCCGTATAAGTCTGGCTACTTTATTCCAGAAGTTCTGATTTTGGGACATTCCCCCATATTGAATAAGTCTCCGTCGGGCCTTTCCGCACCTCCCAAGCAGTCTGTTGAACCTCTTTTTGCCATTGGTAGGTTTGTTTGGGTGCCAATACCATCGCGACACAATTTTGAAAGTTTTTCCTGGGCCCGACGCAAAAACATGGGCCATGGGATCTTTTTTATATAAAATCGTTGTTGCTTGGGTGAAGCAATATCCCAGGTCTTTTTCCCAGAGTGGATATAGCTCCGTTTTTGGGCTGCAGTCAGACCCCAGAGCGTTTGGTAAATGTAATAATACTTTTTTTGGTTTAACGTTCTGCACATAGCTTTTCAAACTGTGCATGGGCGTGAAAGACCGCCCGTTGTAAGTTGGTTTCAAAATGCTGATTTTATGCAAGTGATTGTAGGAAGTTCATCTTTGGGAAAACCCGGTGTTTCCTTTTTCCGGAGAAGGTTGGCATGGTTCCTCTACAAGTTTTCATCAACTTTTAGGGTTTGCAGGGCAGGAAATTTTTTTTATGTGATTCATTACTAAAATTTGCTGGGTCTACCGGAAAGAAAGGTCCGTTAATGTTTGGGGGCACGGGGGGTACACGAAACCGTTTCGACCGATTTTAAGGGGAAGCCCCTTTAAAAAGGGATGTAGGTGGTTTTTGGGGTCAGCAAAGTGGGCCTTATATGTGAGTAAAGCCGGGGGGATTTTTGGAGCTGTGCCCCTTCAAATTGAATCCATAGGTTGTCTCCCGGGTCTTCTAAGGATGTCAATTACTCTTGAGATTATCGCGGTTTGAAATATTTCCATATAAAAGGCCTCCCATCCCCTGCCCAGTCTTATGGAGTTTATTTGAATGTAGGGGGGGGCTTTTTCCCCTGCCTAATTAGTTATAAAAAAGGGATTTTTTTGTAAATTCTCGGAAATTTTAAAAGCATATTAAACATTTATAGGTAAACTTTTTAAATCAATTTTTAAAAATTTTTTCTCCCAAATCCAAGAAAGAATTTATCTTTTCCATGTGCCAATATTAGTCTTTGCCTCTTCAAGCATTGGTTTTGATGTTTGATTTCGGAAAAAGATCGCTGTGTTCCTCCCCATTTCACCCCAAGATATTTAAATATTGGTAGGCCATTGAAGGATAGAGCCTTTTTAATTTTTAATAAAGTCGCAGGGTTGATGTTG
This sequence comes from Allobates femoralis, assembly GCA_033576535.1. Taxonomy (NCBI): domain Eukaryota; kingdom Metazoa; phylum Chordata; class Amphibia; order Anura; family Aromobatidae; genus Allobates; species Allobates femoralis. The sequence goes on from JARQOC010001340.1 coordinate 35,630, forward strand.
ATGTCAATGCTTCAGATTTAGAAGATTGACTTTAAAGTTTGAAAGGGGGCTGAATTGACCCAATAATTTCTTTAAAGGGCCGAAAACCGGGTAGTGGGGAGGTCATTGTACAAGTAGGTCATCCGCAACGCCCCCCGTCTTATAATGTGAGTATTTACTGTGATGCCTTCAATGTCTTGATGGGACTTGTATGGCAGCAACAAGGCTCCATGGAGAGCACAAAGAGTACGGCGAGAAACCGGGCAACCCTGTCTCGGTGCCGTTTTTTATGAAAAAGTGTCTGAAAGGGGGCGAATTATTTATCCTGTTCTGGCCGTGGGTTGTCATCATTGCTAATAGGCTCTAGTAAGGGTATGTGGTATCCCAAATGTGTTAGGGTTTCTTCAAGGAAGTCCCCGTCCACTCTGTCAAATGCTTTCCAGCATCAGTTCCCGGAGTACCCAAAGGTGATCCACGGTTTTTGCTATTTCATCAGATGCAAATTTTGTGGTGTTGTCTTTCCCTTCTCGTCCCCCAAAAGAATCCTGTTTGACTATTTAAAATCAATCTGGCAACATGTCCCCCATTCTAAAGTGCTATCAAGCTGGGAGCATTTTAGGTCTACTTTAATAAAGAGATTGGTCTATAATTGCTGCACTGCTCCGGGTCCTTCCCCCTTTATGGATCAGTGAATGCTGCTTCTAACATTTTCGTGGGGTTTGGGGAGACCCTGGAGCACAGCATTGCACATGTCCAGAAATCGTGGTAGTAGGACTTGGGAAGGTCTTTAATATTGTGCTGGAACCCAAACAGGGGCCCTTGATTTTCCGTTCGGGCACTTTGACAGAGGGACTGGAGTTTCCCCAATTTGGGAAAGGGTTTATCATTCTTTCTTTTTTATTTCCCTCAGTCTGGGGGAGTCCCAAGCGCTGCAGAAAGTCTTAATCTCCTTTTTCCGTAATCTCTTCTGTTCACCGATTCTCCGGTCTCAAATATAAAGGTGCTTATAAAATCTAAAAAAAGGTTTTCACAGTGTGGGATTATCAGAGCTGACACCTTGTTTTTTTTGACCGACCCAAATTTAGTGCTATCTGTCTCTTACGTAAGTGATATCATGAATTTGGACGCTTTATCTCCGTGGGCGTACAATTTATTTTTTCCAGGATTTTTTAATATTTTTGCTGATTGTAGTGCATAAGATCTTTTAGTTGTTGTCCCCTTTGTGGATAACAAAGCATGGTCTGATGGTCAAATTTTTCTTTTTGTTTTAGTTCTAGTTGGCTATCTCTTCGTAGAGGTCGTACATTCTTGTTTTTTTTCTATTAAGGTGGGAAGAGATTGATATTAGTTCACCCCGGATGACTGAAATTTTTGTGCCTCCCCAAAAAATTTGTGCCGCATACCTTGTGTATTTATTAAACGCAAAGTAGCTGTGCAGTGCCTTTTGTATGCGCTCTTTGACTCCAGGTTCCGCCAATATGGTTTCATTAGGCGCCACGATCTATTGTTGGGGTGTTGTCTTTGTAGTGACATTTCCAAAGTCACAGTGGAGTGGGTCGTATAATATTTGGAGAAATGTTTGATTTTTTTTAAAGTTGGACATCTGTGTTTTGTGGGCAAAAATATAGTCAATCCTATGGTAGGTTTTTGGGGGTAAGAGTAAAAGGTGTAATTGCGGTCGGGGGGTTCAGGCATCTCCATGTGCAATCAAATGTTGGGAGTTCAGACACCCCTTATTTTAGCTAGGGCCTCTGCTGAGAGCGTACTCTTCTGTCTAGAGGTGTCCCTTAGCGGGTTCAGCGCTACATTAAAATCTCCACCACCCCCAACACGCCCTCTTTGAATATTTTATTTTCCCCATCATTACCGTCAACCCTTTTGCTACTTTTTTGTTTGGAGCATATAGGCTACAAAACTCACTAAGGTTCATTTAGTAGTCCTTTTGATTATAATATCGTCCTAGGGGGTCTTAGCGTGTCCTCATTTTGAAATGTCCCCCCTTTGGCTATAGCTATTGAGGTCCTTTTAAGTTCGTTTTGATCGTTGTAGCGTGGTGCCATTTATCATTCCAGAGCGGGTCAGATCGGTATTTTGTCTGGTTTGAAATGCGTCTCTTGTAAAAGGAGCACTGACATTTTTTTGTTGTTTAAGTCTGTGTAATTTGTCCCTTGCTAGGGTGAATTTAGGCCGTGTGCGGTTGAGTGAAGAAATGTAATTACCTTAGCATGTCCGCCATAGCTTGTTTTCGTCGATTCGGTCGTTAGTATCACATCTCGGCGTCATATCTTTCGACCTTCCTGGATCACCGGACTGGGGGGGGGGGAAAGGGAAAGCGAGCATAGCAAAAGAAGAGATAAGAGAGATAGAGAAGATAAAACATAACTTTCAATAACTCAATAAGTTCACAGGTTTTAGTGGATTATAAGTCTATTTAAATGGGACTACAGAGGGCCTCGAGCCACCCTCTGGGAGGATATCACGTTCGGTTGTGAATGCGGTGTGAAACCCAAAGTCTTCAAGCAAGGAAACAAAATGTTAGAGGGAAGGGTGTGGGTCAGGGGTCGGTTGGGGGGAAGGGGGGGGAAGGTGAGGGGGTGGGGAAAGTAGTTCTTAAGAGTTTTTTCGAGTATGGTGGTTAAACAATGAGTGGGTGGGGGTTAAGGGGTATCGGGGGTTATTGGGTGATGGGGTAAGGGATCGGTTGGGGGGGGTTTGCTTTATGGACCAAAGCTTAAATTCGAGGCATCCATTCTGTCAGTAATCGCCCTTACTGTAAAAAAGGGGGGGGGGCCTCCTACAATTTAGTCCAACATAGCGTGTAAGCCCTAGAGGCGCCTCCTGAAAGTTGTTCTTTACTTCGTTTTGGACAAAGTCTCTTTGGAGGAAGTAGGCCCATGGATTTGCACTTTAAGCAAAGGGTTGTATAAGGGGGAAAGGAACAAAATGCAAAGTTCTGTTAACTATTTTAGAATTTTATCTATTCAATTGCCAGGATACCAGAATGCAGGTCGTGTCGATCTGGTCCTTTTGTTCGGGCGATTTGGCCGTCTTGCGCTTTACTCCTGAGGGGCCTTAGGAGTGGTGATACTCGCCTGCTGGTGGTGGGGAAATTTGCTGGGGCAAGGAGGCTGAGTGAAATGCTTTCCAATCCGATATGAATCTAGTATGATCTCTAATTCCCTTGCAGGTTTGTTTGACATCCGCCGGGTCCTACTTTCAGTTTCTTATCCCCTTTTTGTTATAAAGATCCCAAATGGGAACACCCCTAAATCGCAACCCCTTTTTTGTTTAAGGGCCCAGTGAATGGCTTCAAAAGTCGCCGTTTACGTAGCGTGATGGATGAAAAAGTCCTGGTATAAAGAATCTGGCTCCTTATAGGGGATCGTCCCTTTGTCTCTTGCTTTCCGGAGCACTATCTTTCACCCCGAAAGTCTAAGAAACGGCAAGGGAATCTCTAGGGGTGTTCGCCTTGTGGGGGTCTAGGTTTAGGGCTCTGTGTACTCTTGTCAGTTCAATGTTTTCCTTTTTTTCCTGACCCAATATGTCTTTGAATATTTCAATGGCCGCTTTAGTGAGTTTTTCCAGGGCCCCCAGACTCCGGCATGCCCCGTATTCTAAATTGTTGCGTCGCTCACGGTTCTCATGATCTTCCAAATTGGTGTGCCGCGTGGAGGATGCCTCATGTTGTTTTTAGGCATTCCAGCAAGCATTAGACTGTTGTATTATGGGCGTCTGCGTGTTTTCTGTCGTACCAGCCTTTGCCCTTGTTGAGGGGTCCCGTTTTTTTTTGCAAGTTCTTTACTTTTGGATCTAATTTCTGTGAAGGATTCTTGCTATGAATGAGCGAGTGACTTGTGTGTCTTTTCATTGACTACTTTCAGATTCACTATCCATGTCTTGTCTGAGTCTCCATTAGATTTGGGTTTATTTTATTTGGAGGGCACGTCTGAGTCATCAAGCGGCTTGTTTCTTTAAGAATTTGTCTAGTCAGCCTTGCGTGACTGCTTTTTGTAAGTTTCAGGATCCTTTTTGGAGTTTTTGTTCCAGTTTTCCCCATAATTGATGGGTTAATTTTTAAAAAGCTGGTTGAAATTTATATGGGTTTTCGTAGCTCCCCCTGCTGGTATAGGGATTACTGCAGCATTTAATGTGGGATGTTATTTAAAAAAAATAGTAGAAGACCTGTTAACTGTTGTGGAGATCTACTGGTAAACTTTCGTTATAACCAGTCCGTGATTTGGGGTTGGTTTATCAGTTTTAGTTAGCCCAGGGAAAACCGGTTAGGGAAGGGTTTTTTTTTTTAACTGTCCGTCCTGCAGACTTCTTTGACCCTGTATGTAACCTGGTTTTAGATGGTATAAAAGCAGAGGTGGAGCCCCTTACTTTATATACGTCTGCTCCTGAAGCCTTATGGTGTTATTCAGAGAGCCCCCCCGATCACAGCTCTGGGCTAATATTAAGCGCCTGGACCGTGGGGTTTTAGTGTGCCCGGTTCCCCCCTCTGGCTCTCTGAGGAGGCTCCCGCGGACCGTTCTCCCCCACCCACACCCGGGCACCCCCCACTCTGTTACCTTGGGGCGTGCTGTTCTCTGGGGGTCTCAGGTCATCAGCAGCTGCACTGTACTCAGGCCGCCTGTCCAGCTCGGGCGTCTCTCTAAACCGCCGTTTCCAAACCCTGGGGGCGTCGTCGGGCCTCCCCCTGGCTCCCGGGCGGTGCTCCGTCCAGCCTCACCCCTTTCCGCATATCAGGTGTGGGGCCTGTCGCGGGGATCTCTACGGGGTTTAAAGGCCCGTCCCCCCGCTTCCTGGGGTATTTCTTTGCGGCCGATCCGGCCAGGCCTATAAACCCCCTTTCCGGGGGTCCGGGTGCTGTTTTCTGCTGCTGTGTACTGCGGGCCCCTCTCCGCCGTAGGGGATGGTTCAGTTTGCAATATTTCCCCTTTGTTTTTGTGTAGAGGGGTCTCGGTCCCTGGGCAGGGGTGGGGGCCCTTCCCGGCTTTTTTTTTTGGGGCCCTTTACGAGGGGGATGGCAAAAGGATTGGGGATGTTACGGGGGGGAGAGCTAGAATGTGCAGCCTCCCTCATCCGCGGCCATCTTGGGAACTCGGGCCTTTGTCCTAAGTCCTAAGTCCTTTTAAATCCTTAATTTCCCTTTGTCCTAAGTCCTAAAAATCCTAAGTCTTAAGTCTTAAAATCCCCTTTGCCAAATCCTAAGTCTTTAAATCTTTAAATCTTAAGTCCTAAGTCTTAAGTCCTTAGTCCTAAGTCCCAAGTCTTTAAATCTTTTAAATCCTTTGTCCTAATCCTAAGTCTTAAGTCTTAATCCTTAGTCCTAATTTCCCAATTTTTAAGTCTTAAGCCTTAGTCCTAATCCTAAGTCTTTTAAATCTTAAGTTTCCCTTTGTCCCAAATTTCCCAAGTCTTAAGTCTTAAGCCCCTTTGTCCCCAAGTCCTAAAGTCTTAAGTCTTTAAATCCTTTTTTCCTAAGTCCCCAATCCAAGTGTTTAAGTCTAAAGTCCTTATCCTAACCTTTAAGGGCCTTTAAATCCTAAAATCTTTAAATCCCTTTTCCTAAGTCCTAATCTTAAGTCTTAAAATCCCCAAGTCCTTAAATCCCTTTAAATCCTTAAATCCTAAGTCTTTTCCCAAGTCCCTTTAAATCCTTAAAAATCCAAGTTTTAAGTCTTAAATCCCAAATCCTAAGTCCAAAATCTTTTAAGGGCTTTTAAAAACCCCGTCCTAAGTTTAAGTCCCTTAAATCCTTTTAAGTCCTTTGGGCCTTTAAATCCTAAGTCTTAAGGTTTTAAATCCTTAGTCCAAATCCTTTTAAAAACCCCCTCTTTAAATTTAAGTCCTTAAATCCTAATTTAAGTCCTTTAAAAACCCAAGGGCCTAAAATCCTAAGTTTTAAGTCCCCTTTTAATTTTAAGTCCTTAAATTTCCCAATTTTTAAGTCCAAGTCCCAAGTCCTTTAAATCTTAATCCCAATTTCCCAAGTCCTTTAAAATTTTTAAGTTTTTAAGTCTTAATTTCCCCCCCCCCTTTAAATCTTAAGTCCCTTTGTCCTAAGTCCTAAGTCTTTTTAAATCTTAAAATCCTAAATCCCCAAAAAACCCAAGTCCCTTAAATCCCTTTTAAAAACCCCAATCCCTTTAAATCTTTTAAATCCTAAGTCTAAGTTTTAAGTCCTTAGTCCTAAGTCCTAAGTCCTTTAAAAACCCCTTTAAATCTTTAAGTCCCAAAAGTCCTTTGTTCCTAAGTTTAAGTTTAAGTCCTTAGTCCTAATCGCCAAGTTTGTCCTAAGGGCTTTTAATTTTAAGTCCCTTAATTCCCCAAGTCATAATCCTAAGTCTAAGTCCCAAGTCCCAAATTTAAGTCCTTTGTCCTAATCCAAGTCCAAATCTTTAAATCCTTTAAATCTTTAAATCCTTATCCTAAGTTAATTTAAATCCTAAGCCTAACCCAAATCCCTAGTCTTTAAATCCCCTTTTAAATCTAATCCTTTAAATCCCTTAAATCCTAAATTTTAAGGAGTCCCCTAATTTTTAAATCCAACCTTTGTCCAAACCTAAATCCCAAGTCCTTAAATTAGTCTTTAATTAAGTCCCAAGTCCTTTAAATCCAAAATCTTTAAATGTTAAGGGCCCTTGTCCCCAAAACCTTAATCCTAATCCAAACTTTAACCTTTAAGGGTTTTTAAGGTTTCCCCAAAAACCCCAAATCCTAAGCCTATCTTTAAATCCAAGTTTAATTAATCCTTGTCCCAAGCCTAAATCCAAGTCCTTTAATCTTTAAATCTTAAGGGCCCATCCTAAGTTTAAGTTTAAGTCCTTTTTCCTAATCCTAAGTCCCAAGTTTAATTTTTAGCCTTTAATCCTAAAAATCTTTAACCCCAATCCTTAAATTTTAATTTTTAAGCTTAAATCAAGGGCTTAATTTTCTTTAAATCTTAAATCCTTTTCCTTTTAAACCAAATCCAAGTTTAAATCCCTTAATCCTTTAATCCCAATCCTAAGTTTTTAAGTCAAGTCTTAATTTAAACTTAGAATTTAAGCCCAAGTCCTTTTAAATCCCTTAATCCTTTAAATCCTTTGGGCCCAAGCCCCAATCCTAAGTCTTTAAGTCTTAACCCAAATCCTAAGTCCCTTTAATTCTAATCAAGTTTTAAATCCTTTAAATCCTTAAATCCTTTAATCCTTAAATCCCAAGTCCCAATCTTAAATCTAATCCTTTTCCTAAGTCCTAAGTTTTTAAATCCCCTTTTTTTTCCCAAGGGCCTAATCCTTTAATTTTTTAAGTCTAAGTCTTTAAATCCAAGTTAAATTTTTAAGTTTTTAAGTCTTTTAAAATCCTTAGTTTCCCAAGTCCTAAGTCTTAAGTCCTTTAAAATCCTAAGCCTAATTTCCAAGTCTTAAGTCTTTAATCCTAAGTCCCTAATCTTTAAACCTTAGTCCCCAATCCTAAGTCTTAAGTCCTTAAAATCCTTAAATTTAAGTCCTAAGTCCTTTAAATCCTTTAAATTTAAGTCTAATCCCCTTTGTCCCAAGCCTAAGTCTTAAGTTAAGTCCTTAGTCCTAAGTCCTTTAATTTTTTAAGTCTTAAGTCCCTTAAATCCTAAGTCCTAAGTCTTAAGTTTAAGTTCCCTTTAAATTTTTCCCCAAGGTTTTTTTAATCCCAAGTCTTAAGTCTTTTAAATCCCCCTTTTTTTCCCAAGGGCCCTTTAATTTTTAAGTCTTAAGTTTTTAATCCTTTAAATCTAAATCTTAAGTCCTTAGTCCTAAGTCCTAAGTCTTTAAATCTTTAAATCCTTAGTCCTAAGTCCTAATTTTAAG